>APFE030646476.1:68749-96089 GCA_000404065.3 Pinus taeda
TTACGAGAACAAAGCCCTTTATACCATAAAAATTGATACAGTTCTAAATATGAAGATGCAATACATACCTTTTGTAATGATGGTACACCATTTAGATCAAAATATTGCTCCATTTGACGTATCCAATTTACCGCATCCTTGCCATCAAACTTCCACATCTTGCTTTTTCTTGATTTTAGGAGATCAATCTTGAAATGACTGTAACTATGTACTTTCCAATCTTTAAGCTCTAAAACTATGATCTGTAGTAGTCCTCTGTGTCCTCTTTCCAATGCCACTAGTCTGACCCCAATTGGATTCTCCAATGAAGAGTTATGCCAAATCTCCCACAGTGACCTGATTATAGACTAATTCAGTAGAGCAAAGTTGTACGACGTGCCACGTGTCACTGTTTCAACCTTTGACTCTAAAAAATATATAAATGAAAACTACAGTCCCGTTTCTTCTGCGCCTTCTTTTACGAATTTCAATCCGATGCCCAGAAGAAAGTTATGATGATTTTCCCCAGGTCACCTGTTTTGAGTGTAATTCAGGAGTCTGCAAAAAGGCCAACTTCCTCAAATCATGTCTCCGAAAATATCCCACGAAACGCTCTGAACTTCGGACCCAAAGTTTAGCGCCAATTCTTCTCAAATGGGTTTTTTTTACGACTTCTGAAACGTCACAGAAAAAAAGTTATAGTGAAAATGCCACGATGACTTGTTTGGAGCAGCGATACCCTAGAATCCAAAGCTCTGATACCAAATGTTATGAAACCAGCTCAAGAAAAGATAGAAAAGATAGATCAACGCCTTAGAATTCAGCCTCTTCGAGGGGGCAACCTCCTTTACATTACATAAATGAACAATTCTTGGATGATACAAATGAAAAGACCTCCTTTCTATATATAGGAGTCTAAGGGGTCATAACATAACCAGAGCCGACATAACAATAATAATGTAAGGGCACAATAATAATAATAGTGGGCTTCTATGGGGCACCATAGTAACAATATGGGCATTACATGGGTACATCAATATAATAAGTGGTTTGTACTAATAACAATAAGGGGTGACACTAGTAGTATAGGGGCCTAACACGAGGAGACTTCAATACTAATTAACAATATCATGTCAAAAGAAGAAAGCACATATGAATATGAGATAGAAATTTTGGGAGAAGTGGCCGACAGAAGATCCAAGTGATCGATATCACGGAGGACCCAAGTATAGTTAAAGGTGATTTTGTTGAATCATACAAGGAGTTTACTTTCTTGGAGGAGAGGATACAAAGACAAATACTACATATTCAACTTGCAGAAACAAAGTTAAAGAAATTTTTGTTCAAAAAAAATGAGGAGAGGATTACAAAATATGATCATTGAATTGACAAGAGTTTTATAACTCTTATGATAGAAAAGGATATGTAATAGATTTAGGAAAATGACAAGAGTGAGGTTCAACAAAATACAAAGGTTGATAAAGTGGTTGATGAATTGTGGATGTTGATTAGGAAGACATCTAGGAGAAGATATTGTAGATAGAGGATGACAAAAAACAAGGAGATACAACTAACTCAAGAAATTTGTGTTAATAAATAAATGGGGCAGCAACATCATAAATTGTGCAGCCTAGAGAATTAAAAGAAATAGAGGAGTAGCAAGGTAATAGAGTATATAGGCATTTATAATCTAAAGATTGAGACCTAAGAGGATTTTCATCAGCATATGAAAGCACATGGTCGAGAGACCATAATTTGTTTTCACATTGGGAGTATGATGTAGGAGCATCTTACCTCCAAGTCAAAACACATTTTGACTAGACTTAAGGGTATTTCATTTTTAGGGGGGTTGGTTCCTAATTGAATGTAATTAGTTAATTAATTGGATTTTCTATTCTTTTGAGGAAAACTAGAGAAATTGTGAATATTGTAACTATATCTACTTCTAAGAAGAGATGTCAAGAATGTTGAGAGATTTGCATATATTTTAGAGTTAGTAAGGTCTCTTAGAGGGTAGGTGGATCTAGCGGATGCTATAATAGTTCTTTTTTGAGTATTTTTTGGATCTAAACTGATTGTAGTTTAAAATCCTCTTTCCTATAATTCTGTAAGCTGAAGAAAAAATGTAGAAGAAGCAAGTGAGAGAGAAGTATCAAGAGGGCTATCAAAGGAAGTCCAAATATGGCCATAAGGCCAAGATGGGTGATTAATGTAAATCAAAGCTCAAGAAAGGTTGTGCCAAGAGTAATTTCCATAAAACATATATCTAAGTTACATAACAGTTGTTTAAGGCTTAGGAGGGAGAGTGTCCGAGAAATCAAGTTAAATATAAAGGAATTGACTACATAGAGGATGAGGACATATTTTCGAGTAAGGCTGAAGTCGGATGACCAAGCAGATAAAGCATCCAAAGTGATCGAAGTTGCACAATATATGTGACCATAGTGGTGTAGTGGTATAGATGATATTCATAGAGGATGAATAGAAAGCATGAATAAATGTTGCAGAGGAGGAAGAGTGAAAGCATAAGAAGGAAGACTTTTTTGGGAACCTTGTGAATACAGTCATAAGAAGGGCCAAGAATTAGATTTCTTTAAACCTATGTGAGTATTTTAATTATTGGGATTACAGTAACGAAGGGGAGTCCTAATAGTTAGCAATAATATCTCCATATCCCGTAGTCTGTTAACGGAGTGATTAGAGAGGTGTGTAGAAAAAGGAGTAGCTAGGAAAAACAGGCATCAGGATGACGTGTAAAGTTTGGTGGTGTGTAAGGGCCCGGTGTGACGTGTCCCAAAATTCTCCCCACAAATGAATGAGTACCATCTGAAGATGAATGTAGGGGTGATGTAGGTAGCAAGATGATGTGTCCTAGAAATTTAACACAATGAAGAGTTCAAAGCCTAGAGATGTTAACTAAAGGAGGTTCAGATTGGTTGATGACAAGAAATATTTTCATTTCCTAGAGTCTGTCTCCTAGGAAGTATCAAAATGCACACTTAAAGGCATGTTAGGATCATGAGTAACAAGCACATGTGGAAAACAACCAATAAGGAGAGTAAAGGGATGACATGTAGAAGTGGAAAGTTAATAAAAGAGCTAGGACTAACATCACAAGGCAAGGTCACATGTAATTTTGAAGTGTAAGCCTCGAGGACAAAAATTTATTGTGAAGAATTGTTTCGTTGCTTAAAAATGAGTTAAGTTAAGAGGCCAATACTAATAAAAAGGTAAAGCTATAACCCCATGCTCATATGATGTTTTGGCTAAGGAGGCTCTACCCAAATCATGGTTCTCCATGCATCTTATGCACAAAGAATCTTGGCTCTGGTGACTATGAGAAAAAGGGGCTTATTCCTTCCCCTACCTTATATGTTGGAAAAAGGTGGCATTCATTTGTATTGTATAGAGGTTTGAATATGATGGTTTTATGAAATGGTTATATTATATGTTTGTGGATCCATCCACTTAATTTTAATTTTCACATGCTTAAGGGTAAAAAGGGGATTTATTTCCTCGGTTGAAATTGAGGGAAACTCTTGCCAAATTCAAAATTTTTGGATGTTGATAACATCATAGCCACTCCTACCTCAGAATTCGTATCAGAGAAGGTATTAAACTTTCTTTTTCAAATGATTAAATAAATAGTGATTGTTGTGGAAGAAAATTGACAAAGGAGATATTAGTAGAGGAGTTGTAGAGAAAGGCATTATAGTAGGATCAGATTTGGAGGGTTTTCAAAGAGGTAAATTTTATTTTTGTTTGGTAATTGATATTGAGTTGAATATTGATGACAATAAGGTCCAACTTTGATGAAAATAATTGGAAACTTTTGGCGGGTGGTAGAGTAGAATCTTATTGATTTGAGAGAACATTGAAGGATTGCAAAGGTGAATACAAAACCAACAAAATTAAAGGCACATAGTTCTTGAAAAGAAAAGGCAGAGTAGGTTGCATTATGTTACAAAAATTGAGAGGCATGGCAAGTAAACTTGTTTCCTTTCAGTTTTATTGAAGACTGGGGAATTAAGTTGAGATTGAAAGTGAAGAACATTGATGTTATTTATGATTTATAAAGAAGAATTGGGTTTTGAAAATTGGAGATGATTGCAAGATAATGAAATAGATAATGTGCTCTTGACAAGGGTTGTTTGAAGAAAACATAGAATTTTATTTTTTGGAAGAGAATTGGATCAAAGCATTGGAACAAAAGGAAGGTCTTTTGGCATACGGTCTTGGTAAATATGTTATAAAATATGTAATACTTTTTGTGTTTACTCTGGTTATGAAGAGTTGTGTCTACAAGTAGAAGAGGGGAAGATTGTTGGAAACTAGTGGAGAAGCGAAGTTATGACAGATGACTAATAAAAGAAACAAAGCTCTCAAGTGGAGGAACTATGAAAAAACACTAACACAAAGTTGGAATTGTTGAAGAGAGGAAAGCATAGTTATTAAGAGAAGAAATAGGTGAGTAGATGAAGATGTAAAATCTTGACAATTTTGAATGTTGAGGAGAAGACAAGGTCTAGGAGAGGGAGAGGTTCTACTGTAGAGAAAAAGAAGAAGAAAACTTTTGAAAGTTGAGGTTGGGTAGAAGTTACAAAAGGAATTTTTGTAGTGATTGTTAATAGAAATTCCAAGAGAAAGAGAAGCAAAGGATACCAAGAGGAAAACATGATATTGTAACAAGTGGAAAACTTGTTGTAAATATGGAAAAGGCTTGTTGTAACTCACAAGCACACAAGGAGATTTCACAAGAAGGAAAAAGAATATTACTATTGATGGTCATGTGATGGGTTTAGAGGAAATTCATCATAAAATGAAAGTGAATGCAAAAATAGTTGGAATAAAGAGGATAAGTGATGAGGTGTTTGAGAGAGATGGTTGAGTTAAGAGCAGGACTCAATCATTTGAAACAATTGCTACAAGAAATCCAACAAGAATAGAGATATGCATGGACATTGAAGTAGGAGAAGGTAAGATGGAATCCATTACAAAGTAAACTAAGGAAAAATATGTATTATAGATTGGGGAAGAAATTAGAGAGGCTGAGTATGAAATGATTTTTCTTAATAGATTTTATTTCTTGATGCAGAAGGAGCCCAAAATATTGAGGAAGAAAAAGGGGTCTTATGTTTTGGAATCTGACACATTGTGTATGTATGCAAGTTTGAAGGTGTTGATCAAAACTTAAATCACGTCTTTGTAGGCTGATGAAGAAATAGGACTTCTGGAAGGAATGGTTGTGATGGAGAAATTTTGCAAGCATGTGTTTCTTGACCTTAGATTTGATACGGAAGTTGTTTTGAGAAAGGAATTAAAAGGAGTACAAAACTTAATATTAGAGTTAATAAGGTCTCTTAGAGGGTAGGTGGATCTAGGGGATCCTAGAATAGGTGTTTTTTTGAGGATTTTGTGGATCTAAACTGATTATAGTTTAAAATCCTCTTTCATATAATTATGTAAGCTGAAGAAAAAATGCAGAAGAAGCGAGTGGGAGAGGAGTATCAAGAGGGCTATCAGAGGAAGTCCAAATATGGTCATAAGGCCAATATGGGTGATTAATGCAAATCAAAGCTAAGGAAAGGTTGTTCCAAGAGTAATTTCCATTAAACATACATAGAAGTTACATAACAGTTGTTTAAAGCTTAGGAGGGAGAGTATCTGAGAAATCAAGTTAAATACAAAGGAATTCATTGCATAGAGGAGGAGGACATATTTTCGAGTAAGGCTGAAGACGAATGACCAAGCAAATAAAGCATCCAAAGTGATCAAATTTTCCCAACAGATGTGACTAGAGAGTGTAGCAATAGAGATGATATTCATAGAGGATGAATACAAAGCATGAATAAATGTTGCAGAGAAGGAGGAAGAGTGAAAGTGTAAGAAGGAAGACTTTTTTGGTATTACTGGGATTATTTTAATTATTGGGATTACAATAATGAAGGGGAGTTATAATAGTTAGCAATAATATCTCCATCTCCCGTAGTCTGTTGCCAAAGTGATTAGAGAGGTGCGCAGGAAAAGGAGTAGTTAGGAAAAATAGGCACCACGATGACGTGTAAAGTTTGGTGGTGTGTAAGGGCCCAGTCTGAAGTGGAGTCGATGCATTAGAGTAGGATGTTTTAAATGTATAATTAATCAAAGCATGGGGTGACGTGTCCCAAAATTTCCCCCCTAAACAAATGAGTACCATCCGAAGATGAATGTAGGGGTGATGTAAGTAGCAGGATGATGTGTCCTAGAAAGTTAATGCGATGAAGAGTTCAAAGGTTGGAGATATTAATTGAAGGAGGTTGGGATTGGTTGATGAGAAGAAATATTTTTCATTTCCTATAGTCTGTCTCCTGGGAGGTATCAAAATGCACACTTAAAGGCATGTTGGGATGACGAGGAACAAGCACATGTGGAAACCAACCAATAAGGAGAGTAGAGGGATGATATGTAGAAGTGAAAAGTTAATAAAAGAGCTAGGACTAACATCACAAGGCAAGGTCACATGTAATTTTGAAGTGTAAGCGTCGAGGACTAAAGTTTATTGTGAAGTGTTATTCAGTTGCTAAAAAATGAGTTGAGCTAAGAGGCCAGTACTAATACAAATGTAAAGTTATAACCCCATGCTCATATAATGTTTTGGATAAGGAGGCTCTACCTAAATCTTGGTTGTGCATGCATATTATATACGAAGAAGCTTGGCTCTTGAAACTATGAGAAAAACATTCCTGCCCCTGCCTTATATGTTGGATAAAGGTTGCATTCATGTGTATTGTATAGAGGCTTGAATATGATGGTTTTATCAAATGGTTATATTATATGCTTGCGAATACACCAACTTAATTTTAATTGTCGCATGCTTAATGGTAAAAAAGGGATTTATTTCCTAGGTTGAATTTGAGGGAAGCTCTTGCCAGATTCAAAATTTTTGGATGTTGATCACATCCTAGCCACTCCTATGTCAGAAGTCGTATTAAAGAAGGTATTAAACTTTCCTGTTTCAATGATTAAATAAATAGTGATTGTTGTGGAAGAAAATTGACAAAGGAGATATTAGTAGAGGAGTTGTGGAGAAAGGCATTATAGTAGGATCAAATTTGGAGGGTTTTTAAAGAGGTAAACTTTATTTTTGTTTGGTAATTCATATTGAGTTTTATATTTATGACAACAAGGCCCAACTTTGAGGAAAATAACTAGAAATTTTTGGAGGGTGGTAGAGTATAATCTTATTGATTTGAGAGAACATTGAAGGACTGCAATGGTGAATACAAAACCAAAAAAATTATAGGCACATAGTTCTTGAAAAGAAAAGGCAGAGTAAGTTACATTATGTTACAAAAATTGAGAGGCATGACAAGTAAACTTGTCTACTTTCAATTTTATTAAAGACTCGGGAATTAAGTTGATATTTAAAGGGGAGAACATTGAAGTTCTTTATGATTTATAAAGAAGAATTTGGTTTTGAAAATTGGAGATGATTGCAAGATAATGAAAGAGATGATGTGCTCTTGACAAGGGTTGTTTGAAGAAAACATAGCAACTTTGATTTTGGAAGAGAATTGGATCAAAGCATTGGACAAAAAGGAAGGTTTTTTGGCATACGATCTTGGTAAATATGTATTATTTTTTTTGTTTACTTTGGTGATGAAGAATTGTGTTTACAGGTAGAAGAGAGGAAGATTGCTGGAAACTAGTGGAGAAGTCAAGTTATGATAGATGATTAATGAGAGAAACAAAAGCTCTCAAGTGGAGGGACTATGAAAAAATACTAACAGTAAGGTGGAATCGTTGAAGAGAGGAAAGCATAGTTATTAAGAGAAGAAATAGGTGAGCAGATGAAGATGTAAAATCCTGACAATTCTGAATGCTAAGGAGAAGACATGGTTTAGGAGAGGGAGAGGTTCTATTACAAAGAACAAGAAGAAGAAAACTTCTGAAAGTTGAGGTTGTGTAGAAGTTGCAAAAGGAAGTTCTTCAATGATTGTCGATAGAATTTCCAAGAGAAAGAGAAGCAAAGGATACCAAGAGGTGAACATGACATTGTAACAAGTGGAAAACTTGTTGCAAATATGGAAACAGCTTGTTGTACCTCACATGCACACAAGGAGATTCCATAAAAAGGAAAAATAAGTATTACTAGGGAATTCAAAAGTAGTTGGAATAAAGAGGATAAGTGATGAGGCGTTTGAGAGAGAGATGGTTGAGTTAAGAGCATGGCTCAATCATTTGAAATAATTGCTACAAGAAATCAAACAAGAATAGAGGTATGGATGGACAATGAAGCAAAAGAATGTAAGATGGAATCTATTACAAAGGAAACTAAGGAAAAATATGTATTATATATTGAGGGAAGAAATTAGAGTAGATGAGTATGAAATGATTTTTTTTGAATAGATTTTATTTCTTAATGTAGAAGAAGCCCAAAATATTGAGGAAGAAAGAGGAGCCTTATGTTTTTGTATCTAACACATTGTGTATGTATGCAAGTTTGAAGGTGTTGATCAAAACTTAAAACATGTGTTTCTGCAAGTTGATGAAGAAGTAAGACTTCTGGAAGAGATGGTTGTGATGGAGAAATTTTGCAAGAATGTGTTTATTGACCTTAGATTTGATACAAAAGTTGCTATGAAAAAGGAATTTTGAAGGAGTACAAACCTTAATATTAGCTCTACAGAAAGATGAATTAGCATCATCTCATGGAAATTATGTAAGTGCAGAAGATGGAATAACATCATAAGGTTGAGAACTAATTCATGAAGACATTCTCAAAGTGATTTCAATAGTAATTGAAAGTATCATGTAAGAGGAAGAAACCAACAATGAAGGTGAGATAGAAATTTTAGAGGTGTGGCTTGCAAAAGATTCAAGTGATGGATATTGCATGGAGGACACAGGTACAATTCTAGGTGATTTTGTTGCATTGTATAAAGAGTTGAATTTCTTGGAGGAGAGGATAGATAGCCAAATACTAATTTTTTCAACTTGTAAAAATAGAGTTAGAAGAAATAACATTAAAAAAAAATGAGAAGACTCCAAAATGTGATCAGTGGATTTACAAGAGCTTTATAACTCTTATGATAAGAGGATATGTAATAGCTCGAGGATATTGATAGTAGTGAAGTTCATCCAAATATAGAGGTTGATAAAGTGATTGATGAATTATGGATGCTAATGAGGAAGACATCTAGGAGAAGAAAGTATAGACAGTGGAGGACAAACAACAAAGAGACGAAGCTAACTGAAGAAATTTGTATAAGAAACTAATGGTACGATAACTGCGTAACGTAAGAAATCCTGGAGAATTAAAAGAAAGATAGTAGAAACAAGGAAACAAAGAAGATATGCATCTACAAACTAAACTTTAAGACCCATGAGGATTTTCATCAGCATATGAAAGAGCATCTTACCTCGGAGTCAAAACACAATTTGACTAGAGATAGGGATATTTCATTTTCAAGGGATTTCATTCCTAATTAAATGTAATTGTTTAATTAATTGTATTTTATGTGTTCAACCAAAACTATAGAAATTATGAATATCGTAATAAGATCTACTTGTAAGAAGAGATGTCATGAATGTTGAGTGAGATAGAGATATTTTAGAGTTATTTAGATCTGTGAGAGGATAGGTGGACCTAGATGATCCTAGGATATCAATTTATTGAGGTGTTGTAGTGGTTATAACCAACCTCCAAAATTTTTCCTGTGTTTTATTTTGGAGCATCCGTACTAAAAACGCAACAACTTATCTCGCACTGAGCCAGACTCTTTTTCTTTCATTGAGTTTTACCTATTGTTTTATAGCTTGTGTTTGCTTACTAGCCTTGTTGTCTAACCACAAGATGACCTCTTGACTTGGTTGCAATCTAGTTCTAGCCCTACCTTAGTGAGTTGTGTAACCTTAAAGGGAAACCAATCTTACCCCAGGAAATACGTAGTTCAAGCCAATAGTGAGCTTCGGCTCAAGAATTGGGTAGACTAAGCTACCAGATCACCTTCAACTGGGAAAATTCACAAAGCATGAGAGGCATCTAGAGCCACTCAACCAGAGAAGTGTGTAGAAGAATTCCCTAAGCAGTTGCTCGACGTATGTGCAAGTGATTTTCCCAGTTCTCCCCACAATTGTGCAATTTCTCCTAGCATGCATGATAGCCTTTCCCAAAAGAAAAAATGAACAAAAAAAAAAGGCATCCCTAAAAGATAGGGATCTATTTTTAGCAGTTAAAGTTACACTTAAGCTATTTTTGGAAACTCTCGCTTTTTGTCACTTTTTCCTAGAATTTTAGCCTTCACATGAGAAACGTTAAATCAAAAAATCTATTTAATGGATGCTTCCATAACTCATTCTCACATTCAATCTTGGAACTACAAGATTTCCGAGGAGATCTAGGAACCTTCGACATAATCTTCACAACTTTTTTGGGTAGGTCTTTCTTTTCTTGTCTTTTGCCACTTTTTCTGTCACTTTTGTGAATGACCATTGGCTTTTTTATTTGTTTTAGCTTGTAGAAGTGTATTTTTGACCTTTTAATTGCTTTTCATAAGTGTTGCATGCATAACCCAGTTTCTGCACTAACGGTTGTTGTTATATAAACTCTCTCCACAAGCCTTACTCTTATTTGGTTTGATTGATTCCTACACTTGTTTTGATTGCATGCATCATCATTCACCAGATTTGCACCAACCATCACTTGCACTTTCAGATATTCTCATTTTCATGTCACCCTTGGGTAGATCTAGGCTTCCCTTGGCTCAGATGTAGCTCTTCCTGACAAGCATTTCACATTTCTCGATCTCAAGGCTCGGCCTTGCATCTAGGAATTATGGAGAGGCTCCTAAGGATTAGATCCCATTACGCACTACATAGTTCCACAAGCTGGTCCTAAAGCCTTGGCCGCTGGGATTACGTAATGTGTAGTCCTATCCAACACAAGCCAGACTGAATTGTGCATTGCATAGTTCCAGTCAGCATCACCTCCCCACTAGTAGCTGTGACTGCGCAATGCACAAATATAGCTGAGAGTGCCTCACCTTTGAAACCCATAATTTCATGATCCTTCCCATTATTTTCCTAGTTTGTTGCTTGGTCTATCCTGAAGTGATTTTGTTTTCAAGCTAACATTTTCATTTCATGAGTGTCCTCTTTGTCTCTAGGTACAACAATTTTTGAGAAGCTCTTCAGCACTAAAGGTAAGATGGCTTCAAAGAAAGTTGCATCAAAGGATATCGTCGAGAGAATCACTTGGGATATAGTTGAACATGTGTTAATGAACTTGCTAGTCTATGTATACACACAACTATTCATAGAGAAGGACATGAAGATAACGTGGAAGTAAATCAAGGATACATTTGCAGGAAGCTTTAAGCAAGAGCTAGAGGATTGGAAGGTCTATGCCAACATCTACAAGTTAGGCATATATAAGGTTGCATGCATGTACCTCGCCTTCCCATGAGAGGACTTCATTCACTGGATTATCTTACATAAATTTCTTGAGATGATGACACTGAGAAATTCCAAAGGATCAAATCTTGATACTTTAAGGATAGAAAACTATCATTAGATGTATCACTTACCATAGTCGATGAACCACATGGATGCACTTTTCTATGCCCCCAACATTAATGTGAACTAGAGACATCATAAAGCATTGGGTGAAATAGTTGTCAAAGTTTTGATTGACACCCAATCATGTTTACAAGACTAAGTCACTCAGAAAGCCCTACCAACCCTTGATCATATTTGCATGTTGATTGTACGGCCAAGAGAGCAAGGATACCCTTTCGCAGAGTCTGGTGGTTGTGTTGGAGCAGTTGGAAAATGACAGAAGGAGCGAAAAGTGCATGTGACTAATGCCAGGAGTCCACCAAAAGATAAGCAAGTGAGATTCTATATGCCTACATAACTACTTGATGCAATCTGTTCCCATTATCAGTTTCCTAGCATGGGCTAGACATGGACACCATTCGAGACTGTTATGAACATTTATTGCAAGTTTCTTTCCGAATGCAGCTATAGAGGAGTCATGGTGAGGCTAGTTGACCATTTCATCACCCGACTTTATAATTTGATCTTTGAGCAAGACCCACCTTGCATGTCTTATGAAGCGATGGAGGCAATACTCAATATTACATATTGGTATGCCTCACCGAGTGGCACCTTCATCAGGATGTTTGGCAAAGAGAAGCCTCCACATGTGCTACCAAGGTTTGCCACGGATAAGTTGTTCATGTAAGAGGTAGTATATCACATCTCCACAAGGTTGTCAGTAGGGATACATAGGAGGAAGAAGGTGTCATGGCCTACTCTTCCTTTGCCAATTCGATTGTACTAGATCAAGATCTTGAAAGATGCAGATGTGAAAGCCATGGAGATTGTAAAGTATGAGTTCGACACCAAAAATTACAAACCATACAATCCCCATGAGATTTGCAAGAAATATTGTGCGAGAGGGTATTATCCATGGATCCATGGGGCATGTAATTTTCCAGAGGAGGACCTTTGGAGGTATTGTTACAACCACTCCAAGATCAATGAACCACCTAGCATAGCCACAAAATGGGAAGTTTCTCTGTAGGTAGCAACACCTTAGGTAGAAACAAAAAAAAACAACAACAAAAATGAGAATCAAAATAGCATAGGACAATGGTAAGATGAATATTATCAAGAACCAAGAGGCTAAGTAAAGTTGCAAGGTCAAAGAAGATCCTCTCACTAAGAAGGAAGCTTTGGAAATGGAGGAAAAGAGGCAAAAAAACACATAAAGAGAGTAGAGAGCAGGAAGAGAGAGAAGAAAAGGTTGGAGGATGTAGAAAGGTGGTTGCAAGGAATGAAGAAGAAGCTGAGAGAAGATAAGGAGCTAAGAAGGAGAGAGAGAGAGAGAGAGAGAAGAGAAGTAGAAATAATAACAGACTAAAGGGAATGTTGTGATGACAAAGAAAACTATGCCCATACAGGTTGAGGAGTTTGAACAATTGAAACATGAAGAAGAGGGTGAGAAGATGCAGGTTTGGGAGCTTTCTCAATAGATTGAGAAAATGGTCAAAGCAACAAACATGGAGTTAGAAACATGAGCCACAAGACCAAGTTTCTGACCTCATATCGAGAGCATCGAAGGTCGCCCCTCAGTCTCCACCACCTCCGTTATCAAAACCAATCCTGAGAAAGAAAGGAGAGGTTGTTATCCTTGAGGAGGAACTGATGATGCATTGTATAATATGTGATTTGATGAGTTGTAGGAGAGGATTGTATAGCCGTGGAGAATGAATTTTCTAGATGACCATCCGTCACATGCACATATGAAGGAAAGGGTGATTGTGTCAAATGTTAGAAAGAATTTAGCTACCTTGTTCGATGCCTCTAAGACTTATGGAGAAGCCAAAAGCTCAAATTTCAAGTTCTTGTTAGTAGAGAATGGTCAAATGGCTAAGAAATTGCAAGTGGCTAGGAGGAGGGCAGAACAATCCACAGGATCTACTATGGTAGAGATGAGGAAACCAATACTTACTAAAGTATGAACTCTCAGTGCTACCATGTGAAAATTGTATGTTGGATTTGTCTCCATGCACAAGGAAATTATCCATCTACATCATTTTCAGTAGTGGTGCATGAGGATTTCCCAATCTCTCGAGGACATACACACTGATATTGTTCATGTACAAGAATATATAATGAGATACAAGGGAGCCTCGCTTTACTTACAGAATATAATGAAGCCACAAGAAGAGCTAGACAAAGCATAGATTATGATGTTGATCTGAAACTATGAGCATCTGTCTTGAGTGATTAGGACACATTGGATCCCTTCAATTAGTTCCCTCATAGAAGCCATTAAGAAGAACCAAGTTCGGCTGGAGGTCGACAAGTACATGGAGTAGTTGATGCGAGAGGCCACCAGTGATGACTTGTAACTATGCACAACAAACGTGACAGTTACATCAGTGGTCCAACCACACTCAGGACAATGTTGCGCATGCTTCAAGATGAGTTGGATAAAGATTCTAGGATGATATACCTAGAAGCCATGGAGGCAAGAGTCTGTTTCCATAAGGACATCACCAAATAATATGGGGACACCATAGCACAGTATCAATCTTAGTATCAGTTCATCATCAAAGATGATTGAGAGGATGTTGTTGAGTTGGTCTTTCCCCGAGATTTTGATTCATATTGTTTGTCTTGTCAAGCTGACTCTAGCCTATTTTTTCCCACATAGGTATATGTGGAAATTGTGTACTATGTGTAAATATATTCTAAGTGAAATTTCAAGTGTCACTAGTGGAATGTGAACAGTCACTTTGTAATGTAAAGAGTTATTTGAAAAGAAGTTGAAGAGTCGTGAGGGTAGTCAAAGAGTCAAAGTGGACTTCAAGCATCACCCCACCCTTTGTGAAGTATAAAACCTCATACCTCATAGTAATGGCCTTTTAGAGCCAAATTTTTGGCTAGGCTTAGACATAGAGGAGGCTTGGGAGCATTGTGATGAGCCTTGGCTTCTCGTCAATGTAGAGCGATTACATGTCTTTGGAGGAGCAGGTTGTGTTGACTATAATGTTCCACTATTGGGGATAGTGGTTGTCAACAGTGTATGTATGGATGGAAATTTCACTTAATAATAATATAATTGAGCCTTCATGTTTCCATGCATATGTTGTTACTGTCGTTCGACTATTTTGGTTGCTTTAGCAATGCATGTTGTTTAACTTATGAATTTTGTTATGAACTATTTTCTATGCATTTATATGAACCTTTTTGAATGTGTATTGTTGGATTAACCCATCACTTTCGTTTGTGGACTATCCCTCTTCGAAATTGTGATTTCATTCTACTCGTATGTTCCTTTCAGACTATGTACTATTACAGGCTTCTAAGGGACACACTTCCTTCTCCCCTCTATGTGTTAGAACCCCAATGCATCTCACTTGACTCACTGCAAGGTCACACACTTACTTTCGACTAAAGTTATCATACTAACCTATGTGCGCTACCAGGTTCAAGGCACTACATTACCACCCATTGTTGGGACTCCTACTTCAAATGATTTAAGGTCTAGTTGGGACTTCTTACTGGGAAGATCCACTCAAATTTTGGTGGGTCCAACACCGTCAACATCTATGGTGCTAGAAGGAGTGTCAGATGACAAGTTGAGCCCTCACAACCTATTTGGAATATCTGCACATCATTCGTGACTTACATCACAATCTCAACTCGAGCATGTCATTCTCATGCTCATGATTTCGAAGTTTCGCAGGATGTCATATATGACTTCTAACAAATTAAATATGATGGTGAGCATGGAATATCCTTGTTGAGAAGTAGAGTTTCCTCTTTGGGATTCTATGACAGGAATGAAGTCCCTTCGGATGACATTGCTTGTGGGTTGTTCACTCACATGCTCATAAGGCATGTTAAGCAATTGTGTCTCACATTTCTCGTAACCTCTATTCACTCTTTTGATCACATGATCAGAGAGTTATGTCATGCTTTGTTTCATTACGATTATAAATCACTTAATCGTAAAATATTGGAATTACACAAAGCACCTGATGAAACAATTGCATAATTTTGGCAACTCTTCTGTAATATTTCTTTTCAAACCTCAAAAAATGAAATTGATTAGGAATTTCTATCTAAAATATTTCAGTGTCTTCTTCATATATCTAATAACCTACATGAATTAGAATATTTCAAACCCCTCCCAGCATACCTTGGTGTCAGAGCTTCCAAACCTAATATGGACAAGGTCACTGTCACAAGTGACTCTTCATCCTCCACTCATCAAACAGCTCTAGCACTACATGACAAGGTGGGAGAAGTTGTGAACCAACCTATTGAATTGTTACCTCCTTGCACCCCACCTGCTTTGTATTTGTGCAGGGGTTTAGACTAAAATTCTGTTGGTTTTCACATGATCTTGTTTTCTTAACCTCCATCCTCTGGTTCCTTTGATCCTCTGGATTTTGGTGTCTTGTTTTCATCCATTCCAGATTCCACATGTGATGTTCATGAGGATAAAGTTGTCAATGAAGTTGGTGTTGAGTAGCGAACATGTTCTATCATTTTTTTTGAGTATGCGTTGGAATTTGAAGAAGAACCTATGGATAAGGGTGACCTTCTTCTGTTCGCACCTCGTCTGCTTTATCTTAACATTTTCTGTGATTCTTCCATTTCTAATTTTTCTTGTCAAAATTCATCCTCAGATATCTCTACTTCCAATGATTCACATAACACATAGGATATCAGTCCATAATTTGATCGCGGAGAGGAAAAATATTTCCTTCTCAATCCACTTGACCTCCCATCTTTCATTTTCGGAAATTCATAGGGTGAAAATTTTTATTTCTCATCAACGCCTTTATATAATTCCCGAGATAATGAGGATGTTGATGTACATCTTGAATTTTTTGATTGTGGCTATCAAGATCTTTTCACTCAGTCATTTGATCATGATTATGATTCACTTGATATTGATCTTTCCAAGCCACTAGTCTTCAATGATCTACATATTGATGAAGTCAAAACCCCTCAAGTTGCTGAGACACTTTAACCCGAGCTGATTGTTATGTCAAGTTCTTGTAGCCTTGAGGTTAATTACACTTTTGATTAGAAATAGGTTGATTCACCCATGGCTCCTCATCACTCTCTTATTAACATTCAAAATCAATCTGATCTACATGTTTCAAATCCTCCACCAGAATCACACGATCCTATCGCTCATCCACTAGAGGAGTCATAAATAGCAAGCCATGTTGTAAAGCAAAAATTTTATTCTCTCTACATGTTTTCTCATTTGTCGAAGTCAAAAGTGTGTAAATTCTTATCGTTTGCGATTAGTGTGATACAACACCATGATATGTTTGCAGGGTGACTTTCATGTGCTTTTAATATTTTCTTTGTTGTGAATGCATTCAAACTTTGAACGTGTTGGTTTTCATTGGTTTATATTTCTTGTTTGTTTTTTTCTTGAATATCCTTCTTGTTAACCATGCAATCATCTACATGCGTCGACCAATGCATTGGTGGCTACATTGGAAATATCACTTCACATGAGTTGGCCCATGCTCTATTTAGCTTAGGAGTAGGAGTAGTGTTTGTTTTCTTGTTTTTCTTTTGCTTACTTGTTTTTTCTTTCATCTTACTTCTTTCCTTTTCTTGTTTGTTTTCTTGTGCACTCATATTATTAGTTTCCCATGAAACTGTGTTTGGCTTCTTGAGACAAGCATAGTGAAATACAAGAGGACTTATAAAACTACAAACATTTGGTTACCTGTATATTCCCTCTCCTTATGAAGGTCTTATGCTTCTTCTAGTCAATGATACTCTAATGGAAAATATGTTCCTTTCAGAGTGAGTCTTGGTGAAATCATGAAAATTGCACCATTAACTAGTACCATCTACTCTAATCAATGTTTTGTATCTGGTTAACCCTAGTCAACTCAGTCAAGTAGAGTAAGATGAGGGGGAAATTCTCAAGAAGTATGTTAGAGGAATATATAAACATACTTCTATGAAGGGACAACCTCTTCCACTCTGAATAAGTCGGGATCCCTCTTCTACCTCATGAAATAAATAAGTTTCTCTGCAAAGTTCTTTAAAAAACGAAAAATTAAAGAAATAAAGTAAAGGCGAAAGAAGAGAAAGGCTTCTTTCACAGAGAGGTAAAACAGGTAACTCTGTCAAATTACTCTCCAGGCTCGTTGGTAGCGGAGTGATGCTTGTGTTCCTAAAGTGACTTTGTCGGGGTACTATCCAGAGCTGCTAGCAATGGAGCAACAATATAGATGAAACTAAAACTCTCATAGTCTATCTTACTTATGCATCAATATACCCCTCATGCCCAATCGAAACAACTTAGTTGACTTGGCTTAGTATGTGTGTTTCTGATAAAAAGAATGGTAGGGACTATATCTTTAACTCAAGCTAGTGAAGAAGCCATGACAATCAAAGAATCAGACAATACTTTTGGAAGGGTTAGACTCCCTTTACACGAGACAAGGTCCATACAAAGAGTTGGAGTTCTACTAATGTGTTGCTAATGTTCTAGTGGCTACAACCATGCTCACAAAGTTTGCCTACACTTTGTTTTGGATCCTCCCTACTAAAAACCCAATAGCTTGCGTCACACTAACCCAGGTACTTGTTCTTTCATTGAGTTTTAACTTTTGGTCTATAGCTTGTGTTTTCTTACTAGCTTTGTTGTCTAAACACAAGCTAACCTCTTGACCTAGCTGTAATCCATTTCTAGCCCTGCCTTAGTGAGCTACACAATCGTACAGGGAAACCAGTATTGCCCCTAAGAAATGCACAGTTCAAGCCAATAGTGAGCTTTGACTATAGAATTGTGTAGACCTAGCTAGTGGCCTTGCTTAAATTGGGAAAATACACAAAGCATGAGTGGAAGCTAGAGCCACTCAACCCAGGAATTACGCAGAAGCACTCCCTCCACACCTGCCTGATGTATGTGCCACTGAGTTGACCGATTCTCCCCGAAACTACGCAATTTCTTTGTGTATCCATGACAAAATTTCCTAAAAAAGAAAAAGTAAAAAAAAAAGTGAAAACAAATCCCTAAAAAATAGGGATGTATTTTTAGTAGGAAGAGTTACACTTGAGCTTTGTTCGGAAACTGTCGCCATGTGTTGCTTTTTCCTAGATTTTTGGCCTTTGTGTCAAAAACCCTCTATCAACCAAATATATTTAATGGACATTGTCATAACTCATTTTCACATTCGATCTTAGAGCTTTGGCATTCTTGAGAGTATCTAGGAACCTTCAACACCGTCTTCACAAATTTTATGGGTAAGTCTTACTTTTGTTGTCTTTTGTTGATTTTTCTATCGCTTTTGTTTACTTTATTTGTGAGAGTGTTGTTTTACCCATTTTTGTGAACGACTGCTACCATTTTGATTTTTTTTAGCTTTTATAACTATTTTTTTAAGTTTTTCATTTCTTTTCTTAAGTCTCCCAAGCATGACCCAGTTTTTTCACTAATAGTTGTCATTACGGAGACTCTCTCAACAGGTTGCGTTATTCTTCAGTTTGATTGATTCCTACACTCTCTTTTTATTACATGCATCATCATTCACTCAGATCTACACCAACCATCTCTTGTACTTTTATATCTGATCATTTTCATGTTTCCCTTGGGTAGATCTAGGCTTCCCTTGGCCCGGATTTTGATCTTCCCAGCATGCACTAGGCATTTATGGATCTCAAGGCTATGTCTTAGGTCCATGAATTGCGTAGAGACTGCTAAGGACTAGCTCTCACTATTCACTGCGTAGTTCTAGGAGCCAGTCCCCAAGTCTTGGCCACTATGATTGTACAATGTGTAGTCCCAACCAACAAAAGCTAGACCAAAATACGGATTCCACAGTTCTAGTCAGCATCACCTCCTCACTAGCAAATGGGACTGCGCAATGTGCAAATCTACCTAACAATCCCTCACCTCTGAAACCTAGAATTCTGCAATCCTTCTGAGCATTTGCCTAGTTTTTTGCTTGGTATATCCTCGAAGTGCTTTTGGTTTCAAGCTAACATTTACATGCCATGAGTGGAATATATTTCTCTAAGTAAAATGGTTTTTGATCATCTCTTTAGTAGTACAGGTAACATGGATTCCAAGAAATCTGGATCAAACGATATTGTCAAGAGAAGCATTGGGGATCTAGTTGAACACATGCCAATGAACTTGCCAATCTATGCAGATACACAACTGTTCATAAAGAAGGACATGAAGATAACATGGTAAGAAATCAAAGATATCTTTGCAAAAGTTTCAAGGAATATCTAGAGTTCGACAGGTCTATGTCAACATCCATAAGTCAGGCTTATATAAGGTGGCATGCAGGTACCCTGCCTTCCCATGTGTGGACATCCTTCACTAGATTGTCGCACATATAGATCCCGATACGATGAAATTGAGTAGTGCCAATGGAACACAACTTGATACTTTCAAGACATCAAACTATCATTATATGTAACACTTACCACAACCGGTGAACCACATAGATGCTCTTTTCTATTCTCCCAATAACAATGTGAACACTAGACACTTCATAAAGCACCAGGTGAAAGAGATTTCAATGTTCAGATCAAAACCAATCATGTTTACAAGACTAAGTCACTCAAAAATTCCTACCAACTCTTGATCATCTTTGCATGTCAATCGTATGGTCAAGAGAGCATGAAGACCTTTCAACAAAGTTGGGTGGTTGTGTTGGACCAATTGGAAAATGATGCAAGGGTATTCAACTGGTCAGATATGTAGGCTCTTTAGTAGAAAGTTCATGTGACTAATGCCCAAAGGCTACCCAAAGATGAGAAAGTGAGATTATATATGTCCACGTACATACTTGATGTAATTGGTGCCCAACATCAGTTTCTTGGCATGGGTTGGACATGGACACCATTAGAAACTGTTTTGGACATTCATTGTAAGTTTCTTTCTAAATGCAGCTACTGAGGAGTCATGGTGAGGCTAGCTACCCATTTCATCACCATGGTTTACAATTTTATCTTTGAGAATGATCCACCTTGCATGTCCCAATAAGCCATCGAGGTAGTACTCAACATTGTAGATTGGTATCCCTCATGCAGTGGCACCTTCATTACAATATTTGGTAGAGAGAAGCCTTGACATGTGCTACCAAGGTTTGGCACTAATAGTTAGTCATGCAATAGGTTTCATATCACATCTCCACAGGGTTATCAACAAGGCTGCATAGGATGAAGAAGGCACCATGGCCTACTCTTCCTCTTCATATTTCATTGTACAAGATCAAGAGCTTGAAATATGCAGATGTCGAAGCCGAGGAGATTGTGAACTATGAGTTTGACACCAAAGATTACAATCCATATGATCCCCATGTAATTTGCAATAACAAGTGAGAGAAAGTGTATTATCCATTAATCCACAGAGCATGTCATTGGGCAGAGGAGGATGCTTAGAGGTATTATTACAACCACTCCAAGTTCAATGAATCGATCAACATAGCAACAAAATGGAAAGATACTCTGTAGGAAGCAACACCTCACGAAGAAACAAAAAGAGCAACAATAAGAAGAAAACTGGTGTAGAACAAGGGTAAGAGGAAGATTATCAAGATCCCATATGCAGAGAAAAGTTGCAAGTTCAGAGAAGATCCTCTCATTATGAAGGAATCTTTGGCAATGGAGGCAAGGAAGAAACAACATATAAAGAGATAAAATCATAGGAAGAGAGGGAAGAAAAGGTTGGAGGAAGAAAAAATGAAGTTGCCGGAAATATATAAGAATATGAAAGAAGAGCATGAGCTAAGAAGGAGAGAGAGAGAAGAGAAGTAAAAACAGTAACACGAAGAAGGGAAAGGAGCAATGGGAGAGAAAGGTATGCACATATAGGTTAAGGAGTCAAAAAAATTGGCAAATGAGGAAGAGGCTGAGCAGATGCAGGTTTGGGAGCTTGCTCGGAAGATTGAGCAAATGGTCAAATCAACAGACATGGAGTTGGAACAGGAGTTGTGGGAGCAAGATATCGATCTCATGCCAAGAGCATCTATGGTCACACCTTAGACTCCACCACCTACAATATCAAATCCAGTCCTAAGCGAGCAAGGATAGGTTGTTCTCATTGATGATGATCTAGTGACAGATGTGTATAATATGTCATTTGATGAGTTACGGTAAAGGGTTGTATAGGCACAGAGAAAGAATCTCCCGAATGATCATGCTTCACTTGCCCATATGAAGGAAATGGTGATTGTGTCTAATGTTTAAAAGCATCCATCTACCATGGTTGATGCCACTAAGGCTTATGAAAAATCCATAAGCTCAAATGTCAAGTTCTTGTTAGAAGAGAATGATTGGATGGCTAAGGAATTGCAAGCAGCTAGGAAGAGGGAAAAACAATCTGCATGATATGCTATGGCAGAGATGAGGAAAGTGAAACTTGTTGAAGTATCGACTCTTGAGACCACCATGCAGAAATTTTATGATAGATTTGTCATCGTGCATAAGGAATTTGTCCATCTACATGGTTTTCTATAGTGGTGCATGAATATTTCCCAAACTCTCAAGGACATACATGCTACTATTGCACATGTAGGGGAGTGGACAATGATATATGAGAGTGCCCCACTTTACTTGTAGAAGATAATGAAGCTGTGGGATGAGCTAGACAAAGAACATATTCAAATGTTGATCTAGAACTATGAGAATCTCCCTTTGCTCATTAATAGCATTGAGGCTTCCTATGTATAGTTGTTCAAGAGTCTGGATTTCATGGTGAGGAGACAAAGGATCCCTTACATTAGTTCCCTCACCGAAGCCATTGATAAGAACCAACTTCAACTGGAGGTTGATAGGTACATGGAGTAGTTGATGTGAGAGGCCACCAGGGATGATTTGCAGCTAAGCACAAAAAACATGCAGAGATACATCGATGTTCTATCCACACTTAGGGCAATGCTACACATGCGGACACCATAGCACAATACCAAGGTTGGTATCAGTTCGTCATTGAATATCATCAAGAGGATGTTGCCAAGTTGGTCTTTTCCCAAGCTTCTAAGTCATATTGTTTGTGCTGTCAGTTTGATTCTAACCTATTTTGTCCCACATGGTTATATGTGGAAATTGTATATTATGTGTAAAATATATTGCAAGTGAAATTCTAGGTGTCACTAGTGGAATGTGAATAATCGCTATGTAATGTAAATAGTTATTTGTAAAGAATTTGAAGAGTCATGAGGGTAGTCAAAGGTTCAAAGAGGAATTTCAAGGATCAAACCACCCTTTGTTATATATAGAACCTCATAACTCATAGTAATGGCTCTTGGGATCCAAGATTTTGGCTAGGCTTAGGCTTACAAAAGGCTTGGGAGTATTGCGACGAGCCTTGGCTTCTCCACAACATAGAGTGAGTACATCTCTATGGAGAAACATGTAATGTTGACTCTAATGTTCCACTTTTGAGGCTATTGATTATCAATGGTGTATGTATGGATGGAACTTTCACTTAATAATAATATAATAGAGCCATCACATTTTCATGCATATGTTGTTATTGTAGTTCAACTACTCTGGTTACTTTAGCAACATATGTTGTTTAACTTATAGATTTTCTTATGAACTATTTTGTATGCAATTGTATGAATCTTGTAGATGACGTCTTGTTGGAGTAACCCCTCACTTTGGCTTGTGGACTATTCCACTTGCAGCTTGTGATGTCATTCTGCTCATGTTCCTTTTAGGCTCCATACTGTTACAGGCTTCTAAGGGATACACTTCCTTCTCCCCTTTGTGTGTGAGAACTCCCATGCATGTCACTTAACATGTTGCGAGGTCACACACTTTCTTCTGACTGAAGCTATCATACTAACCTCTACGCACTACTGCAATGAAGTAACTATAGTACTACCCACTATTGGGACTCTTACTTCAAACGATTTAAGGTTCAGTTGGGACTTCTTACTGGGGAGATCCCCTCGAATGTTGGTGCTTCCAAAACCATCAACATGAGGATTTGTGGATCTAATCTAACTTTATTTCAAAATTGTCTTTCATATAATTATGTAAACTAAAGAGAAAGTGTACAAGAAGTGATTGAGCAAAGTTTGTGGAGAGGGACATTACAGTAAGGCAAAATATGTCTATAAGGTAAAGAGGGGAAATTAATGTAATAAAAACTCATGAGAGGCTACATCTACATTAACAACAATGAAAATTGCGTAGAGGTTGTAGAACCATTATTAAAGGCTGAAGAGGGAAAGAATATGAGAATTCATGTTAAATATAGAGGAATTTATTGCATAGAGGAGGCATGCATCCTCTGGAGTAAGGATGAAGTCGTATGGACAAGTAGATCAATGTTCCAAAGAAATCAGGGTCACATAGAAGAAGTGATTGAAGTGGTATAGTGACAAAGAGGAGATTCATAGAAGATGATGACAAGGCATGAAGAAATGTTACAGAGAAAGAGGAAGAGTGAAGGCAAAAGAAGGAAGACTTTGTTGGTAACCTTTTTAACAAAGGCATAAGAAGGGACAAGACTTATATTTATTGAAACCTATGTTAGTCGTTGAATAATTAGGATTCAAGTAATGGAGGGGAGTTCAAATAGATAATATTAATATCCCCATCTCCCGGAGTCTTTTACTTATGCGATTGGAAAAGTGTACAACAGAAGGAGCAATCAGGCTGACTAAGCACTGGGCTAGCATGCGAAGTTTGGTGATGTGTAAAGGTCGAAGGTGAAGTGGAGCTCACACATTGGAGTGAGAAATTTTAAATGTAAAATTAATAAAAGTGTGGGGAGATGTGTCCTAGAAGTCTTCCCCCCAATGAACAAGTAGTAGCATGTGAAGAAGAACTTGGGGATGATCTAAGTAGTAGGATGACATATCTTAGAAGATAAACACAATGATGAGGTAAAATCGAAGGGGCATTAATTGATGAAGGTCATGATCGGTTGATGATGGAAAATATTTACATTTCCTAGTGTCCATCCCTCAGGAGCCATCACAATGAATAATTAAAGCACATCAGGGTGATGAGGACCAGGTGGATGTGGCAGCCAACAAACAAGGAGAGTGTTGGGATGACATGTAGAAGTGATAATTTAATAAAAAAATCTAGGACATAGGTCACAAGCCAAGGTTGCATGAAATTGTGAAGTGTAAGCATTGAGGTTTAATGTTTTTTGTGAAGTGTTGTTTCACTTTTGAAAAAGGAGCCTAGTTAAGAGAAGGGTTAAGGAGGATTTGGCCCTTGTTAATAAAAATGTAATGTTACAACCCCATGCTCGTATATGCTTTTGACTATGGTGGTTATATACAAATTTAGGTTGCACACACATATTATATACGAATAAGCTTGGCTTCAATGGCTATGAGAAAAATGAGTTTATTCCTTCCCCTGACTTATATGTTGGATAAAAGGTCACACACTTGTGTATTATACATGGGCTTGAATTCAATTTTTTTATAAAAAGGGTTATACTATACGCATGTAGTTCCTCCCACTTAGTTTAATCAAGATGGTTTTAAAGGTATAAAATGGATTTATTTCCTAGGTTGAAATTGAGGGAAGCACCTGTTAGATTCAAAATTTTGGGATTTTTATTAGGTTCTAGCCACCCTTGTATTAGAGGTGTTGCCACTTATAGTCACTATATTAATTAGTGGGATGGCGAAAATTTCTCCCACATGTAGCTTGCACATGTCACCCCATTTGGGTTTAGAAACTCAATTTGCAAAAAATGTACATTCCAAATTTTCTAATCATATTTGATTAAGAAGTAGGAAACATATTCATAGGTTCAGTTATTCTTTTATTGTGTTGATTGAAAACATGTTCATAGGTTTAAACCTCCTTTTAGAAAGTTATTTTCTAAATCCAACACGGAATTCACACAACATAGTAATCTTCTATACTTCTTGTGAAGGATTGGAGAGAGAATCTCAAAGATTGCTATTCTTATTTCTCTTCTTAATGACATTCTTTCAGTTTTTGAGGAAGCATCAATGGAACAAGTTTTTAAATAAGATCCTATTGTATCTAGAAGCCTTAAGGTAGGATGGTCCAAAAGAACATGTTTAAGGTGGTTATAATAAACTTTGTTCATTTTTTTTTTACTTATTAGGTTGAGCCAAGACAGGTTTTAGTGAAATGTTGCATGAAAGAAATATATGACTACTTGCATGTTTCCATTTGCAAGATGAGGCATCGAAAACCATGGGACAATTTTTCTCTCACTCTCAAACCCACTCTTGAGATTTTAACTAGTGACATAATGGGCACAAAATCCCAAATTTTGACATTTTATTTTTATTTTGTAAATTGCAACACTTCATATTCATTATAATTTACTTTTTACATAGATTACATTTCCATATCCCCAAGATTATATAAGAAGCTAATAAAACCCGAATACCCACATTAAATAAAGATCCATAACATAAGCATGCTCCTTATTTCAGCAATATCCAACGCTATACTTATTTCATAGTAGCTTACGAGCCAAATTCACCATGAAAACATTAACTAAATAAACTATAGTTCTAACATAGCAATGATCAAATCAGTCTTGTCCAAGAGAAGTAAACTTGAAAGGAGTAAGATCACTCTTGTGCAAGAGCGCTAAACTTGGAAGGAGTAAAATCCAACATTAAATTTTAATTGTAATCCATACCTGGCATCAATGTTAAAATGCGGCAACAAGAATATTCCAATTTAATTTGTCCTTGAATTAAATTGTGAATTAAAATTGAATTTAGTCTTAAAAACTACTTGTAAATAATTAATTAAGTTATTTTGACTTAATTAGTTGGATAAATTCAAGTTAGAAGCCTTTTTGAAGTCATGCAAGAGTTATTCCTTAAATTAATGAGATAAGATTGAGTAATATTTGAGTAGTAATTAGTTAACTTAGTTTACTGAGTTAAATCCAGTTAGATTAGTTCCAAACTGTTTAAGGAACTAATATAGAATTAATAGTCTATTGATGAATGCATGCATTTAACTAGTGTACTCTAGTTAACTGAAGATTCCCTCATCAGAAACTCATGCATGTCTATTCTGAGAAACACCCAGTTGAGATTAAAGTCAAGGACAATGTATTATCAGTTGCATGTGTTTTCCTATAAATAAAACTAATGCATGCACAAGGAATCTGATCCAGGTGGATATTGGTGGCCACCTGCCAAGTCCATCTGGGCCCCCATCATTGTCTCTTTCAGCATTTTCAGTTTCCTTAATTATAGCACAACTTACTATTTTTAGCAGTTTTTCGGGTCCTGAACTTCCGGAGCCGTTTTGAGGCCCTAAACGACGTTTTTGGGGGAATCCAGGGGCAATATGGGGCCATGGTTTCCCATTCCAACAATGGTAGTTCTCGGATAGATCTTTCTAACGAGCTATCATACGCGTCAAACGGAGATCGTATGCCAAAGTTACGACCCCGGGAAATTGATGTACCAATTTACCCAAAACGGGGCCCACAATTTGGCGTTTCATCTTCTAAGGATCGGTTTTGGAATGTGAAGGGTTTTCCATTGTTTCTCAATAATAAATAGGCCTTCGAGCCTCATTGTAACACAAGTTCGGAACAGTTCAGAGACATGTAGCCGCACATCTCTTCTCAGAGATAAGCTACCATCGTCCTAGCTGGTTTATTCCAATTCTAGTTGTAATCATATTTCGGTATTTTCCATTTAATGAAATGAAGTGTTATTTCCGCTGCATCTCTTTATTTATGGTTATCTCTGTAATCTATTGCGTTCCTGTTTAAATCCGGATCAGTGGTATCAGAGCGGTCTGCTTTTTCTCGGTTTTTCTTTGCATGTCCCCGACGAGGTCGGGATATAAGGAGTTAGGGCTTGAACTGGTCGAA
>APFE030646476.1:113896-128117 GCA_000404065.3 Pinus taeda
TGCCCCCTCGAAGAGGCTGAATTCTAAGGCGTTGATCTATCTTTTCTATCTTTTCTTGAGCTAGTTTCATAACAGCTTGCGCTGAAAATTTGAGTAAAATCATAGGGAGATAAGTTGAAAAAATGAGCTGAAAAAGTGGTTTTTTGTTTTTCTTTTTAACTCGTTTACCCCAAAAATGGTGAGTCATCCCCCATGGTTGACATCATCATATTGCATCCTCCTAGTTCTTATAAAGTTACTATTTTTTGTACATTTTTTTTTAGACCCATTTTTAACCTAAATTTTTTTCTAACGAATCGTGTCTTAGGTAGTTTCTAAAGTGATTCTAGCTCATATCCTTTAAAACCTGATATCAAATAACATGTCATCATATTAACATAATGATAAAGACTAGCCAAATGGTTGAGTGTTTGGCATGGTCAACCTTATTTAGGGTGAAAATTTGGTCCCTTACCACCCATATTCATTTGACCTTTTCCATCACTTAGAATGAATGGTTGAGAAAGAATTTTGTGATTTGTATACGTCATCTCTACCTAGATTTGCAATTCATTCTGTCATTGTCCTAGTTGTTTTCCTTTCTCTAGTTTCTTTCACTTTTTTAATCTATATTTTTTAGCATTATGAACATAAATACATTTTATGCTTACTATTGCCCTATCCTTATCAATATTGACATTCATGCGTATGTAGATGACACATTATGGCATCAATTGGCCAACTAGAAACATATTTGGATTGCACTTGACATATTTGCAATGCATGCTGCAATATTTTTTTTTTCTCTGATTGTTTTTGAGCAAGAATGTTGTAAAGTGAGGAATGTAATGTCATTTTTTATCTTTCTTATCTATGAAAATATGAACAAAGTATTTTTCTTAGCATTATGTTTTTTTTTTGTTAAAAAAGTTATTAACTATTATGATATATATAATATTATATATTATGTATTATTTTTTAATATATATATTATATATACTTAAGGGATGACACGCCCCATGGCAAAAATCTTGTTGTTATATCGGCTACTGAATATATTTCATATGATGGTATTGTGTAAGTAGGCATGGAACCTGTGTTCTATTACTTAGTCATAAATCATTGAGTTGAATAAATTCTTGAAAATAAAAGAAAAACGATATCTAAGTAGCTAAACTTGGATAAAACTAGCTTTTTGCCTCTATTTGTTGTTACTATTTTGCTTGTTTTATTGTGTCTGGTGTGGCATCTACTTTTCTAATTATGTGATTCCTATGTATTTTTCATTTTTTAAAAATTATTTCTATATATTTGATCTAATTCGTATATTTTGTGTAGGGAAGATGAATGCAAATAAAACATATACAATTAAATATAGTTATAACTTGACTAAGAGGTTCATATCTATTTTATTTATAATCATTTGATTATTGCATTATACAACTCTTTTTTTTGCTATATAATTTAAATACTATTATTACAAATGACACCTTTTAATTTTGAGGAAACATATAACATTTAAAGATACATATCTAGGAGAACAAGTATAAGGAAAAATGTCTGTTGAAGATTTCATTTTTTTTCATGTTTCTTTCTTTTCAATTTCATATATGTAAGAAGGAACTATAAATTATAATTGGTTGAAACGAAAATCTATTTAGTATTTTACCTATATGCATATAAATTAGATTATATCTATTAAATATGAACCTGATATGAAAATATACATTAGTAATGACCTTGTGATATATCATTTTGTCCTCATAGCCCAAATGTTTATTAATATTAATCATAATTTACTTTCAAGCAGTGATTTCAATGCAATACTTGTGAACAAGAAAAACATATCATATTTGAGAGCTCAAATAATGATATTGTCAATGATGTGATGATAGACAGAGAGGAAGAAGTAGATATAACAACAAGCATAATTATAAAAGTAAATATTGCATGAGACACAACGAAAGGAGAAAAAAATAGTTTGGAAATAAAGATAGAATGGTAGCTCTGTCCAAGTTTAGCTGAGTAGATATCAAATTTCTTTTCTTTTCTAGAATTAATTTCATTCTAATGTTCATGACTAGGAAAGAAAGATCTAGTGTATACCGTTATCAATTCAAGATATTAGTAACAACATAACAAGAACCATTTTCCATGGTGATGTGTTGTTTATATGTCAAACTTTTTTGGACAAAGTAAATGAGACAAGAGCAATGCTTCATGCGAATTTCAGAGGCTTATCGAACAACATGAGCGATAAATTATTGCAAATTTTGGCATTTCTATTACAAATTTCAAATTAATTTGGAAGCATAAATATGATAGTGTTGAGTGTGAGAAAATATTCACATAAACTATATTTAGAATTGCAGTAAACATTCTTTATATTTATGCAGAGTATTCATTTTTCCCAAATATGACAATTGAAAAATTGTCCCATAGTCATGGTCTATTTCTACTTGGCACAATCGGGGCCATTATTATTTTAGCAACATAGACAAGGATGCAAAATGCACTAGAAATAAAAGACGAGAATGAAGATGAGGAAAGGGATATATTAAAGCTTAATTTTATTTAAATGTTTCAATGATACCAAGTTAATATCCACCTCTTATATGATTTACATATATTTCTTTTACAAATATTGCATATGTGATAGGTTCAAGTACACGACAAACATCTTCCAATATATCTTTCAATTCAAATACAATTGCAACAAAATATATTTCTCCTCATATTCATAAAAAATATAACTGGAAAACAGGAAATATTTTTCTCGACTTCACAATCGACATTCATATGCTCATTTAAATCAAGGAAGAAAGTGTAGATTCTAAGGAAACTTATTTGTTCAGCGAGTTGAGTATGCACTCTAAGATTTTCCATATTATATTATGTGTGTGTGTGTGTGTGTGTGTGTAGAGAGAGAGAGAGATATGGATATATAGATTTGATTTCAAGTTACTAACTCTTGGTTTTCTATATAAAAGTTTTAGCATTTACAAGGACTACTGATAGCATCAAGTACATATACAAATACCTTTTATATTGTTTGTGAAAATTGTAGTAGTCTAATCACGACTTCGAAAATAGTGAATGCAAATAGACTTTATTGTACCATTTGGAGGAAGAATTTTCACTTTGTTTACTTCCACCGATCAAACTGTATGATACTCGCAAGCAACAAGACTACAACATATTGTGTTCTTAGATGTGTAGAACTAGAAACTGTATTTCCTCAATAACATAAAGTCTCCTATCATCAATACTATTTGGAAAAAGTATCTATTATTTATTTTTTGTCCATTTTCTAGATTTATGACACATTTGTAATAAACCATTATAACCTAATTATGCATATACAATGACAATTTTCTTTATTTGCATTTTCAACCAATCTAATGATGGAATTCTATAGATGAATGTCGCTTCTTAGAAGTTTCTGAGAATACTATGCCAAAATCTTTAGGTTGCCCAAGAAAGGAAGGCATATTAACAATAGAAAATTGAACAAGGAATAATTTATAACTTAGGATGAAGATGAGAAAAGTATCTTTTTACAAAGCCTATTGGAAAAAACTAGTGAAGTAATGAATATTGATTTACTAGCGACAAGTAAGAAAATGAATCCACAATTTAAGCAGATGGTCTCTTTGCTATGTTTTAATTTAGGATATTGCAATGACTTGTTTATGGATAAAGTGGTTCTTATGTGGTTAAGGGAGATCATGAAAAATCCCAATGAAATTAGGACATACCATGAAACTAATTAACATTGTATATTTACTTCATCTTTCGATATTTATTGACATTGTATAAAGATATATTCCAATGAAGTTGTTTTTTCAGTTCCATGTTTTGTATTATGTTATTTACTTATATTATATATACTCTGACAGATCTCGTTTTCTTCCTTTTTCCCATGGAACAATGAATTTCTAGGAAATATTATGGGTACTGGTTTTGAAAACTAGGAAATGGATGTTGTTTTCACTAAATAGATTTTAAAAGGTGTGACATCATAGAAAATAGAAAATAAGATATCTTCAAAGCAAAAATTTTACTTCCAAGAAAAAAATGTTCTCGTAACCAGCAAGAATACAATCACAAAAGTATCATAGATTAGTTGCATGCACATGTTGCAATAATTGCATCTGTCTTCTTGCATTTTTCTTCAAGCTTTTTGTGATCCTCAACACTAAAATGATAATTATTTTAATGATAAAAATTAACTCGTAGAAAAAACTCCCGGATTAAGAGAATATGTTAAAAAATATATTTTTTGAATCATAGTAACCTTATAGAATCTGATTTCTATGCATGTAGATATAGATAGGTTATCATTGCCTTTAGCTATATCTCTCCTATTTTCGTCCATTGATGCTTTTCATCAATATGCTAGGTTTCTTGTTCGATTTTTTTAATGCATGGAGTATAAAAAATAAAATTGTATCGATCTTATTTTCCTATGTAATGTATGATATTTTCCAATTTGATTTATTGCTTTGTTTTATTGTTTTATCATATTTTAAAATCCTATGATTAGTAAATCAATAAGAGATTTTTTCTCCACACATAGTTTATGTTTACATAAATTTTCCCATCACATATGACTTGCTTTATAAAGTCTTTAACTATGCTCATTTGAAGTAGGATGAACCAAAATAAACTTATATTATGATTGTTATGAAACTAATGCACTAATCCACACCATAAGCGGTTTATTGAGTTTATGTGACATCTCACCAAAACATTATCATCCAATAGGGTAGTGTACAAAAGAAGAGTGTGGAGGGGGAATGTGTGTAGAGATGTGGTATTGGGAAAATGAAGGTTCTCCTGCACAAACTCCTCTTCTATGCATCCTTTTAATATGCTACAATAGACAATGGTTGGACAACCCTCTGCACCTCCACCTTCTGTATTTGTTTACAACCTTTAAGCATTACACAATGCTTTAGAGTAAATGTTATTAAGCCCTCAAATGATGCCCTTTGAAAATTTCCTTGAAATGTATGAACTCGAAATCTATTATTTTAAATGATTAATTATGTAATTTATTTTCTATGGTAAACAATGAGCAAATCAGAATGCAATTTATTCACCATTAAATTACTATGAAAAAAAAATTGAACACAAAAAATAATTGGACGCACACACAATAAAATTAACATCATTATTTTTGCAAAAATGTCTTTATAAAAATCTAGTGTGGGAAAACGATGAAGACAGATGAGTATTTTATATATTATTATAATATTATTTTTAATTAAAATTATTATTGACAGTAAAAAAATATATAGTCAAATGTTAGAGAAAGTGCTACACTCGCAATCCTCAAGCAAAATATCTGCAAAAATAATTTGGAGAAATTTTTTCTCCCTTTTGTCATTTATATTAACCTCCCTTTGACTTATTCAAACCCCTTTGAGAAATTCATCCTCTAGGAGTTCACACTGTCTGGCCTGGGAGAATCACATGACTCACTAGCTTGGTTCAAAGTCAGTCATCCTACCTCCCTGTATTAGTGGAAGAAATTTACTTGGCCTTCTAGAGCTTAATCTGAACTCTGACAACACTACACACTCTCTTTTGGAAATTCACATTAGGTTTTTGGTTGCTTACTTTGGATATTTGACCTTACTGCAAAAATATTTTGGCCTCCCTGTCATGCATCTCTACTATTAGGAATCTCTGTTGTAATACTATGTTGCTACTCCATCAATCTCACTTGTGCTTTCCATCTTGATCAAAATTCTCTCCCTTCCTCAACCTCTAAAATATCTCTACAACTGGGTAGCTCAATGTACCAAGGAACTCAAATTGTTGATGTGTCTTCTCCATCCCCATTGTCCTTCTCTTATAATCTCTTGTTGGATAACCAACGTGAATGATTATATCCCCATTAACGACTAAGATCTTATCAAAGTCAATATGTGTGATTTTCTAGAGAATTCTCACCTTTCTCATTTATTTTTGTTAATTAATCCCAAGTTAGTTTTTGGAAATATTTAATTATTGACCAATTAACTTAATTGAGCTATATCTAGGTGTTTACTCCTTGATATTCTTTTTTGTAGGTTTTGGAGATCTTATGTTCTTTAGCCTCTCTTACCAAATTCAAGACTAGAACATCTGTCTAATGCTACAAAAATTAACACTCCCTCTTAGCAAGGAAGGTGTTATCTCACATAACATCATCCTGCATGCTATTGATGTCTAAAACCTATAACAATATGTCAATGTCCGTCAAGCCACTACATATACAATGATTCATCTGCTGCGCCTATAGTTGAAACACCTTGCATCTGTATTGTTGCTAACAATACACTATGTCATGTTGCATTTCTACCAACACTGTTCTTTGTTGCATCTAATCTCTTGTTGATGCTTCTTCTACAACTACCGCAACTAAGGGCTAAATCCCAACAACTAGCTCTATAATTGTCCACTGAGTCTCTTAATGTAACCAACATTGCTCTGTCTACTGAGTAATTCTCTACACCCAAGTGTGATTGTGTCCCTTAATGATTGATTGCTACTAGGTATGCAATTGTCCCTCAGAATATGTCTGCACCTACTGAAAAATATAATCCAACTACTACTGAACATTGTGGTCCCTTGTAGAAACAATATTGATCCATGAGGAAACACTTGTCCGATGATATCCCCCTTGGACCCTGCCTGAATCTATGCAACTTTGAGAACTAGAGATCAATGTATCTCCACCTCTCTCTTGGAGTTATAGCTATATACAAGGAAAATTCATCAATCTCTATCGAAGTTACCACCTCATTCTACTTCTCTTTTTTTTCCTACTTCCTCTTCAGACACTGGGTACAAGTCACATACCTCAGAGGTACACCTTGTTTTATGTGTAAAATTTTATTTTATTTTATTTTTATTTATCTATTTTCTTTTATTGTAATTAATTTATAACTGATCCTCCCCATTTTTTGCATCCCACCAAACATCCATTGAAGTGTTTAGACTTTGTTGTTATGGTTCATGAACTTTACCAATCGTACCTTCTCTAGAACTATATTATAAAATAAGGAAACTGACCCTAGTATCCAACCAACCGTCTACTTTCTAATGTGAATAGTATCTTGAAATAATTTCTTTCATACATTACTACGAAATAGAAATTGGGTATGGTTTCTTAGGGAAAGATGTTGGTTTCATTCTTTATTTAATTATATGACTGATTGTATGGTGAACATCCTTTCATACCTTTAACTCAAACTTCATGGTGTTTTTAATGACGGTTTGTATGAGATTTAATTTGCAAAGGGTTGTTTCCCATGTTAACAAGCCCATGTAATATTCAGAGGGGTATCAAACAACCCTAATATGAATAGTGAGGATCACTCCATTTCTTGTTTGGTTGTGGGGTTCCCTTTCTCAAACCCCAACCCTCACATGGAATCGTTTCACTCTCAGAGGACTCTCTTGTTGGTGAAATTATTTTTGTTTCTAGACAATCATCGTGATGAATTGGGTTACCTTGGAATTTGGAAACACTTCTAGGTTTGTGGAAGTCGTACCCCTACTCTTCTTCAAACTTGAACACATGGTAGAGTTATGCCATTCAGGCCTTGGATATTGCAATCATTGGTTTTCTATTTCTTTTTTGTATTAATATTCTAATATATATTATATAAATTATAAATATAATTAATATAAAAATATAATATATATAAATAAATTAAATATAATATTAATATATATAAAATATTAAATAAGATAAAAATATATAATATATATATATTCTGGTATTAAACACCCCTTTATCGGTGATCCATCTGTCTATGGTATTTTCAATTTTTCTAAGCTTCCTTCATCCCAAATTGATGCTCAGGTGTATGTTCTTCTTTTCTTTTTTGAAATTGGTAGTTTTATACCAGAATGTAAATTGGGCATTATTCTATTTTCTTTATTTCCATAATTGCATGCACCATTGTGGTTTTTGTTAGGTAGTTGGAAGGCATACTACTCCCTCAGGGTTGCATGACATATGACAAGGTGCACGTACCACTGAGCCTTTGTGGTTTCTATTCTAGTCCTTTTTTTTCCTTTTTTTCTTTCGGCACGTAGTCTCCTATGATCTTGTTAGCTCCCATAGAAGCATTCGATGTTAGTATGGCTCTTTGCACTATACTACTATGTTTTGTTACTCTTGATACTTTTATAAAATATCCCTTCCCTAATAGGATTTCATTGTTCTATGTAGGATAAGAATGGAAAAATTTCCCACCTTACAGGTATACACCATTCCCTACCCCTTTTCATCTCTTTTAGGTTGTTATCTCACTTGCATACTTATCTCTTTTTTCTATGTTTTCGTCGATAAATGTGAATTTCAATATATGGTTTTCTCTACACGCCTAAGGAAATTCCTTCTGCTCCTAATTCATGCACTGTGCAATATTCGTGCACTCCTCTTGCTTTCGTTCTCCTTCCTAATACTTTGAGTTATGAGTTTCCATGTTTTGTACCCATTCCATCATTATATAACCCTTATAAAGGAATTTAATTAGGAGTTAGGGAAAAAAAATCCTTGATGGTGATGAATTATATCAAGTGGCCTTTGGATTATATCTGGTTATCTAATACAGTTGTCACACTCCATGTTATGCGCCATGGTGTAATTTTAAATGACTATTTCTGAACTCTAAAGTTACCAATGAATATTAGCTTCTTCTTTTTTCTCCCAAAGGGAATCATGTTGTTATTTTGATCATGTTAAAAGCCTTTATTATTATTTTGTTTTGTATGGAATTGTGCAAGTGATTTCTTAAGTAATACCTATAGTTGTTTTCTCCATGTTCATGAGTATTTGTAACTCTAAAGTTACCCTAAGAAAAAGTGTTCACTTATTAACCTATCTTTGGCTCATGCATTTTGTTTGTTATGTGGTTGGCTCATGCATTTTGTTTGTTATGTGGTTGTAGAAATCTAATTACAGGTACTTCTTATAAAAGAAATCTGAAAATACTTAAAAAATAATCATAAAGCCTTGCTTCTTCTCATAAGGGTTCATTTTGATCTCCTCTTAGTTGCTATTTTGATGTTACTTTACATATTTCACGGTGGTATTTCATTTCTATACTTCAACAATAATTAAGATTTATATTGAGAATGTCTAGTTTTTCATTTGGTTTGGTCCACCAGGTGGTGGTGTACTTTCCTTCATATACGAACTTCCATTCTCATTTTAATTATAAGCGTATTACATATGTGTAGTAGTATATGTACACTATTACATTTTTTTGGTTGTATATTAATATTTGATAGAGTTTAATTAATTATACGTATTTATATACAAGACCCTTTTTTTTATCGTCCTTACTTGCAGGTTTGGAAGAAATTGAAGTTGGAAATATTACTCCCTATAATGCTCATATAATTTAGGATTATTCAACCAGTTTACTAATCTTATATAAGATAGGAAATGCCACCACTTCATATTTTAATATTTAGAATTATTCAAACCTAGAATATAGGTATGAAATTTCTCTCTTGGCTATTTAATCTACTTTTCCATACTCTCAACAAAGGTGATACTTAATAGTTTGTAGGAAAATAGATTTTTTTGTTCCATAGCTCGTTATAAAATAAATATTTATTACCTTATATAAAAAATCTTATTCATAACAATATACCCCATATTCTTCGTTAGGGTTTATCTTTATGTTTTTACCAATATTGTTTTTTTTACATACTCCAGAATATAGCTTTCACCTCTATGTTTAACGATTTCGATTTACTTCTTCAACATACTTGAATTTCATACGTACTCTTGTAAGAGTATAGAATTGGGACACTAAATTTTTAGAACTTGTAGTTTATCAATAAACAAAAGCAATGGTAAATTAAAAAACTCAGTTTCCACTTAATGAATGGTTAGCATGATCAATATACGGTGTAGCATGAAATTATATTAATATTAATTATCATAAAATGTATTTCAATACCTTACCCTTGCACAGTTTAGACATTGTTAACACCCAGGTTGTTCTCTTTGACTCCTAAGAGAATACGGCCGGGGTAACCACTAACCAATCTTTGGGCTACAACTTCTAGCCCAGCTGTAGTCAGAGAGGGTTCTCTCTATTAGTTTTGTCACTACTTTTAGTGAAGGTTTTAGGCTAGTTATGAAGTGAATTTTTGGCTGTTTTTGTGTTTGGTTGGGAGGATGCTTCTGATAGCTTTTAGTGTTTGTCTTCAGGTGAAACTAATCCATTGGGCAATGGGGTTTTTGACTACTATTCCCTTGAGGTCTTGACTGAAGTGTGGGTGTAACTACAGGGCCTGTATGTATCTTGTGAAACAAACTATAAAGATTGAGAGCGAAATGAGGAACAACTTAGAAAAGAGCAATTAAGAATTCTTTACTTGAGCTGACTGGTGTGAAAGAGGTCTGTTATTTGGGAGCAATTTCTTGAATTCCTGAAATAACATCTTCTTGTGATGATACAGTATTAAAGGTAGCACTGAAGAATTACTCTTTAAATACCATAACTGAAGAAAACATGTAAAAACAGCTAGGATTGAACTTAGGGTAATCAAAGATTAAATCCTGGGTTATTCTTTTTCCTGGCTATTCAGAGATTGAATATACGTGGGAAACATGAAAGATACAGGAAAATATAACAAATATGATTGTAACAGAAAGGAATGAGGAAACTTATTGAACCATGGAATACACAGGAATCCTGCAACTTTAAGCCACACACCAGCAAGTCATCATGAAAGACAATATTTGAAGAAATCCCATTGTTCTTTGTATTAGCTGTCTAAATCTTTACAACATGAGAGTAACAGAAGAGATAACGAGAGCTTTTTTACATCCGGAGTCCAACCCCTCTAAACAAACGCAAGGAGGAATATATAGATGTTTCATACAGAAATATCTTAGGTATTGAGTCATTTGAGAGGAAAATATCTCTTACACTCGTACATGGAGAGTAGATGAGAAGTAATAGCAAATATAAATGACCCTTTAAAAGCCTTTAACTCATGTCAGGATAAATTTTTGACCTTTGGGCACTGCGGAGTCAGCTGTGCGGCTTTATCATAAATGTAGAATGAAGTGCTCTGCCACTCTTACTTTTTGTATCTTCTTGGCTCTGCCACCTGTGCTTGCTGATGCTGCTGCTGCGGTCGAGTACCTGTGCTGAGTTGGCTCAGCGTCTTCATACTTGCTGTTATGGCTTTTTCCTATCTGTATATGGAACATAAACCTTTTACCGGAAAAGATTTAATCTTCTCAACTTTGGTTCAAAAGTAACTTTATTAAATCTTGCCATGTATCTGGAGGAGGAAGCTGATGCTTCAAAATTGACCCTAAGGTCTCATCAGCCTCTGTGTACTTGTAGAAATGGGGGGGCTCATCAAACAGATGCGATACTTCATTTCTGATAAAAAACAAATTATCTCATTTTTCAAAAAGAATTTGCCCTATTACTGGGCCTGCTGTAGATGTTCCTGGTGTCTCAGCAATCTGGATTGCTGCAAAAGCGCTTACCCTCTTGATATATTTTTCATGAGAGAGTAACTTCCCTGATTCTAGCAAGCTGGGGAACCCTTTGTCCTGCAGGGCCGAGAACCTATTCTGAAACTTGTTTATATCTGCTTGCATATCCTGGATTCTCCTGTCTAGGGTTTGGATTAAATTTTTCATTGTTGTGGCTCTTTTGATCAGAGAAATGGTTTCAGTCCTATTACCAATTCCCATTTTTACCAGCTGGGAACTTGTCCTGTAGTTGAGAACTTCAATCATCCTGGGGGCAAGGTCTGCCATGTTGCCTAGGGAGTTTCTTGCTCTGTGTAGTTCTTTTCTTGCCCTGCCAATGAGTCCCACTTGCTCATAAACAGTTGATTCAATTTCAGGATCTCTGCCTCTGTGAGTACTTTGGTCCCTTGGTTGATTAAGTCCAGCAGGGATAAAGGAACTAGTTTCCTTTGGGCTTTGAATTGAACCATATCCCTGATGGCCTGAGGGGTGGTGTAGAATACAACTTCACCTTGGGGATTCATTACAGCCCTCTGTATTGGATCATAACAACTAGCACACAAGTAGATGAGGTCAGGAAACTGTGTGACTTGGGGCATTTTAAAAGTTGGGAGGGAAGACTCCCAAATGCCTAGGATGTCTGTTCCATCTTTGTGCCTAGCCCTGAGCTCATTTAGCAGGTGAATATGAAATGTACATCTGGATCGGCAGTCTTCCGAGATTTGGTAATCTAGGTCTGCCAAATCTTGCCAGTCTAGCTCTCTCTGAGGAGCATTCAAAGGAGTAACATTAAGGATTGCAGGGGTATCCATGTCTGATCCAAGTATTTCTTGAAATGCCGGGTTTGCTAACTGATACAGTGGAATTGAGAGGGACCGAAGCTAATAGGGTTGGTACACAGTCAAATATAATGGTGCTGAGCTTCCTGAGAAGGTCTTTATGCAGAGTGACAGACCTCCTTGGAAAATTTTGGGAACAATGCAGTGAGTTCACGATTGCGTGAACAGGGTAGGGTTTTTACAGTATTTGAAGTTAAAGACGGTTTCTGCCACATCAATTCAATCTTAAACAATTCGACAGAGGTAGGATATAGTTGGTTTACCTGTCCAATTTCAATCTAATGCCTGTTTATGGCGGATTTTACCAGAAATCATGAAAAAACCAGCTCGAGAGAAGACGAAGTGTGAAATACCTATTTAAACAATGGCTTGGGATGAAGCAGCAGCTGGGTTAGCGCTCTGGACTCTTTGAAAATGGTCGTAGGCTGGCTGGTAGAACGGTCGTCGTGGAATGCATGCAGATAGCGGAGTGGTGCTTTTCCCAGAAAAATGACAAAATTGCGAAAAAAACCGCAAAAATATGACTTTTTACTTTACTGGCGCGCTTTTTTGGATGACGTTAGCATGACGTCAGCATGGGGGACCGGGTTGGATGATGTCAGCAGGACGTCATTGGGTGACATGGCGGCTAAAGACCTGTCCACGGGGGCGATGAGGAGGCGGCCAGGTGGGCGAATGAGGGACGAGGTGGGTAGACGTGGTGATGACGTGCGTGACAGCCGGACGGGGACATGGACAGGACAGGTGTCACCATATCGGGCCCCCTCCTGCACGGCAAGGAATCTGTCAGAGGGGGCTCCAATGGAACTTAGATGCGACATCTGTCCTCGCGTGACGCAAGCGTCTGACAGATATCGGAAGGTATCTGTCGGACGTCGGGGGTCTTCCGATATGGATGTGAGCCGTTGATCTGCAGCCGCGCGATCTGACGGCCGTCGGATGACAGAGCTGCACGGGTAATAACTTCTGCTCTTGTTAACTGTCATATGTCGGGTTTTCCCGAAATCGCTGCCAACCGTAGATCTGGGAAGGCCACCATCGGACGGTCATCGGGCGGACTAGTTGCACGGGCTGTAGCAGTGAGTGGGCGGGCCTTAAAGAATTATATTTCTCGGCAAGCGCGACGGCGGGACCCTCCATGTGACAAATGATTTTCAATGGTTTTTTATAGTTTTATTTGCAAAATATAATTCGGTCGGCCAACATTAGAAAATGGTGCAACTTACGGAGTTTGTGCGAAATTGGTGTGCAAAATTTTATGAAAGCAGAACTATAGGAAAAAGGGGTCCGATGAATTTATACAGCAAAAACCAAAAAACTGGCTCCTGACCTTGGGATAAGGCAAGATAAATACATTTTCATAATGTTTCCGCCCTTGGATGGTTTTTAGGGGATTAAAAGGTGCTTTTCAAGGGTTCCTTTTTTAGGCAAAAATGGAGCAATTGGGTAGGAAAATGGGTTAAGATGGAGAAAAAGGTGGAACATGGGTTCTTGACCTTAACCAGGTGTTAATTCAATTCCCAGGGAGTAAACATTATGGCTATAGTGCCAAGGAGGGGATATTTATACATTGTGGGGTTTATACACCATGGTGTTTATAATAATAGGGATAGTGGAGTATAGGGAGCTAAAATAGTAGAGTTAGTTATTAATGCGGAGGGAACATATGGATGAGGACTAGTATATCCAGGTTTTCTTTGAAAATAACTTGGAATCAAGAGTAGATCAAAATGAAAATATTTTTGCACAAGAAATGTGGCTTTTAAGGCCATAAGAACATGACAAAGATATCAACTTCTGTGCTCTATACGGCTTGGGAAAGGGTGTTAGTAATGAGTGATATACAAATGAAAACAGGGAAGTTAGTCATGCTCCAGTGTGTTGC
>APFE030646476.1:138976-169857 GCA_000404065.3 Pinus taeda
GGTGCACTTGGACTTGCAAACCCTTTGTGTGCCCTTTTTCTTTTACATTGGCTTTTTTGCTTTCATTTCCTATCTAATACTACCCTTATTCCTTCCAAGGCCCCAGATTAAACAGTTGGGCACCTTAGTTTCTCTACCTGGCTACTGATCTGCCAAGATTGAACAGTTTGGACAGATTTCTTTCTCTATTCTACAACATAAATTGAAAACATGGCATGATCCAGATTAGACTGTTGGGTCATCCATAAACTTCTGTGAATATGCAGGCCTATATACACCTTCTTTTTCTTGTAAATATGGAACCTTTGTGGCAGCAAAGAATGGATCATATTTGGCACTTATTTTGCCAATCATGAAATATGAAACCTATTGGTATAGGTATCCAACAGACATATAATCCCTCCATTCAATTTATGCAATATGAAATGTTTTAACTATGCATGTGCAAATTATTCCCTTCTCAAATCGAGATATTGATTTACAACATATTATAACAATCTTAATCGTAGTTATTTTCTTAAGTATTTATTTTACCTTTTCATGCATTCCCCTTTCACCATATTTAGATGTTTTTCGAATATAGAATCCAACGCAGTCTCATATCCAACCAAATACAAGGATTATAGAATAATTAAACTTTTCATGAAATATATTATAGAATATTTAAACTCTGCATGCAACTTATTAATTGATATAGTTTCTCAATATGTATTTAAACATAATACAAAATGTTAACAGTTCCATTTATAAAAATTGCTTTATTTATTGTATGAACAATTATTATTAAAAAAAAATTACTTTAATTAGCCACCATCATGATATTATCTGTAATTTAACAAAATCAATAGAATTTGATAGAATTCTTAGTAGAAAATAGACACTAAAAATTAAATAATACACTGTCTAAATGATAAAATCACAATTATCTTGTTGTAGCAAGTCCCTTGAGAGACACTCAAGAGCAAAGCATTTTCCACCCAACCATGAACTGTCTTAAACAGTTCCCTCCGAGCTCAAACTTCTTGTTGCTGGGAATTCCTCCCTGATTGTTTCCTAGGTGTCTCTTTTATAACTTTTTCCCCTAACAGATTTTACCATCGTCCTGCTTTTAAGGTGTGCCAGCCATTTTTCCTAGGTCTTTTTGTTTTAGTTTTTTCTTTAACACACTTTTCTCTCTCAAAGTGCTTTATTCCATCCCACTTAGTATTTCTCTCCAACTAAGTGATTAACATAATCTTTCTCTCCCAATATGTTAATTTAATCTTTTGTTTTTCTCCTAGGGATTCTTTTAGGATACTTTTAAGGAAGGGCGACCATGTGGACTTGACCACCACAAATTTTCTAAGCTTGCAAGAATTCTTCTACACTATAGTGCTCTTTCCTGAATATTTCCAAGAAATTTATTTATTAACTCAATGGTAATAATTTAATTACATCCTGACATAATTACCATCATGGCTTCCCTCACCATTAATTTGAAAAATATTTTAGTGTCTAAAAATATTAACTATCTAAAAGGAGAGTTGTAGGGGTGTTATATATTCCACCCCTTTAATAAAACACCATCCTTGGTGTTCTCTCATTTCCATCTTTTTGAATAGGGAAAGTAAATGCCTCCTGCATTTCTTCTTTCATTCTTACACCCATTTCTTCAGTTCTGGGTAGTTCCATTTAACTTTATTTTGACTGATGGAAAAATTTTGCAGTATAGATACTCTTGTATTCATTTCATGCTTCTTCCCTAGAATGCTTTCATACATAATAAACATGTACTTCATATTTTCGTTCATGTTCTAACATCTTGCACCCACATCTACCCAAGTATCCAAAAAACTAGGGTAAACATGTGATGACAAATTACTATGATATGATTCAATCTCCTAAATTCACCTTAAAGAAGTGGAATCAATGGAAACACACCAGAGAAGCCTTCCTCATCAGCAATAGAACTCCCTAAAGCCATCCCAACCACTCAGATAACCAACCCATGGGTCCTGCTAAGTTTTTAAACCATTAATCCCTTGAGCGCTCCCTTGATATGGATAAATAGGCATCCAGGAGGCTCGAGACACTACCATAGCATGGGTATGCATGCATGTGGGGAATTTTCTCTTGCGACCTGTGCCTATTACTTTGTGATTTGTGCCACTTTTCATGCCTAGAGCTCAGGTCACTACCCATAACTCAATGACACTTCCAAAACTGAAAGATGCCAATACAGGAATGATCCAAATTCAATTACTTGAACAAGGACTTGACTGGGCCCCTACTAGCCATGGCAAGAATTTCGTTAAACATGTCACAATTATGTAAATTACCAGTTTAAATAATAGATATAATCATAAGGGTCTCATAATCATCTGAGAATCACTAAGAATCATCGGTGTCTCAACACATTACCTTTAGTTTCATCCATTAGGCCATAGATACATTATTCATTCATTTACATGTAAAAGCAACATGAGAGCCATACATAGCTAGTGTCACAATACATGTTCATAACTAACATAATAGTAACAAAAATACCAAGGAAACAATAAAAATATAATCCACATATAAAATAGTATAACACTCATGAATTAACAAAGATAAATAACCTCATATTAATTATGTAAAGGCCAACCAAGTTTGGGACTTCCACGAACCACCCAATCGTAGACATGGATGAGCCAAAAATTTCTTTAGCCTGTCAGCCCCATGATATACTCTAAGAATGAATGTGGGATTTCATAAAATACATCAATTATAATCATCAAGGGCTTCTAGAGGCTAAATAACCTCAACCCATCAAACAGTGATTCGACCTCATGGTTGGACATCACAAAAGAATTATGAGATTGGTCTCTATCCAAGCTTTTCACGACTCTATATTGTTTGTTCCAACCAAAGCTTCTAGGACTAGCAACTCAACCCATAACTGTCGTTGGGATTCTATAGAGCTTTTCCAACCAGGGCTTCCAGGATTAGTAACTCAACCCACCAAAGTCTTCGAGAGTATCCAACCAAGGCTTCCAGCAATAGTAACTCAACCCAAACTGTTAGAGGGCTTCCAAAGTTTTTATCCAATTAGGGCTCGTAGGAACTAGTAACTCAACTCAAGGAAAAGGAAAAATGAGAACCAATCGGAAAAATAAAGAAATTGACCCACAACACAATGGATATCTAGGAAATGGCAAGACAAGGAAAATCCATTGTTAATCTAGGAAAACCTCCATGTCAATGACAAATAATTACCAATGAACCAAATAGATATGCCATGCATGTCAAAATTAGTGAGGAAATATATATGCAACTCAGTCCCTGCAAAAAAACCTGTTGTCATTGTTGATCCTGATGTCCTGTTGCGCTTTCCTGTTCTTCCTTTCCCTTCTTGCTCCAAAATGCAAAGTATGCAACACTCTCCAGGTGTTCTCCAAGAGAACTCTAAGCGTCCAAGAGTATGAGAGTTAGTTAGAATAGAGAGGGAGCTCAAAAAATGAACTAACAAAAGTCTATGAACCGATGCTAAAAAGTATTTTAATTAATGAGGTCTCTATTTTCTTCATTTTCCATTATTTTCCTTCATTTTCCTCCTCACGTGCAACCTACGATTTTTCACATCCATTTTATCTTAATTTCCATTATTTTTATAAATAAATGTGCTAAAATGCCATTTTTCCTTTAGAAAGTCTTTTTCATTTCCTTTTCCAATTCCCTTAGTCATTAATCAACCACAAGTGATCCCCATCACTATTCTTTTTCCCAACATGCATCTTGGAATAAGTGTCCCATCAACTGTGGTTATTATTTATTCTTTATTAACTTTTATTACATGGAATTTTGACAAGGGCTATTACAGAACCCTCCCCGTTAGTGCAACACCATCCTCAATCTTAAAAAATACTTACAACTAACAAGGATTTTGTAAAAAAACATACTTCTTATGGAGCTTTATAACTTAGCTCGTCACAGTATTTACTATGATCATCCTGCTTAGAAGCAAACCAACATGACAACATAAAAAGTATAACATCATAATTGCATGACACGCATACCACTTATTGGAGCTTTATAGCATAGCCCATGGAGGTATTTACATCCGTATACATATGTACATGCACCAAACATCACCAAAACATGTACCAAAATTATATGCCAAAGACATATACCAAAACATTCACTCAACCAACAAATAAGGAAAGATACATAGCTGACATATGATCCACCATCTCCCATTTAGCTTCATTGGGCCCAAAATGATTCCATTGTAGTTTAACCTACTTGATTTCCTGGTTTTGGAGCATGAGCATCTTTCTCTACAAAATACACTGCGGTTCCAGCTGGAATTCACATTCTGGCTCCACCTGCAATTCAAACTAGTCAATCACATGATCAACATATTTAACATACTTCTTAAGCAATGACACATTGAAAACATCATGGAATTTCATTGTTTGAGGTAATGCAAGTCGATAGGCTACAGGCTCAATCCTCTCAATAAACCTGAAAGATCCATAAAACTGGGGTGCCAACTTGACACATGATCCAACCTAGAAGGAGCTCTTCTTTGGTTTGATACGCAAGTATGCCTATTCCCCAACATGGAACTCCTTGAAAAAACTATTATGATATGCATTACTCTTCTTCCTATCTTGGGTTGCTTTCAATCTTCTTTATTACCCACATTTCTTGCTCCAAGTCTACTTACATGTTCAGTTCAATCAATAGCATGTTCACCAGATCATGAATCATCCTCAAGGATTCATGATACCCATTTTTGGAAGAGAACTCTACCAGTGGACGATACTCTTAACACTTCTGTTGTTGATGCATCAATAACATCCTCAACATGTCCTCCAATATCTTGTTGGCCCTCTTTGTTTGTCCATCTGTCTATGGATGATAAGTTGTGCTGAAGGAAACATTTGTGCCCAAACTACAAATAAATCCTTCCAAAACATGGGAGTAAACTTCACATCCCTGTCTGGCACAATCTTCTTCATAACTCCATGCAAAATGACCACATCCCTCATGAAAACTTGTGCTACATCATTTGTTGAGAATGTCAACTTCACTAGAATAAAGTGTGCTACCTTTGTCAATTCGTCCACCAATACCATGATGGAATCACGTTTTCTTGCTATCGTCGGAAAACCTTCGATAAAGTCCATCAGAATGACCTCCCATTTCCACTCTGGAATCGAATTCGACTCTAGCAGTCTAGTTCAATGAATACACCCTACCTTCACCTGCACAAACTCTACCATGTCTCTCTTCAAATTCAGCCAATAATAGAATTTATTTACTTTCGTTAGTGTCTTTTGATATCCTGGGTGACTTCAATCTCCCTCTTGAGCTCACTTCTGTATGGCACATATATATTGTCTCTAAACCTGACCAATGCATTTTTTGTGAGATGATATTCAACATCCTATGCACGTGCATTTGTACCTCTACATGTACCACTACGTATAGATGTACCTATACCCCTACATGTACCTCTACTTGTACTTTACTGCAACTTGTGCATAATCTCCATATACTTGTCATCCTGTTGACCTTCCTGCAAGACACTATCCTGTAAATCTATCTCATAGGAGCTCATAGTTTCTATGTGATTTACCTATATCCGCCCGCTAAGAGCGTCTGCCACCATGTTTTATTTAGCTTTTTTATAATTTATCTCAAATTCAAACTCACTGATTATGGCCAACCACCAAGTTTAACTACCATTCAGATTTAGTTGGTCAAATAGATATCACAAACCACTATGATCACTCATCAATACAAACCTCTGTCCAAGGAGATAGTTCCTCCACATCTTCAATCCGTGTATGATCGATGTCAACACAAGATAATGTGTGAGGTAGTTTTTCTTATGTTCATTTAGTTTCCATGACTTATATCATACCACATTTCGATCTTGCACAAGGACTCCACCACATCCTCTCTTGAAATAATCTATACATACTACAAAATCTTTGTCTGGATTTGCAATTTTTAACACTGGTGCATATGTCAACAACTGGCCGAGCTTCTTGAAATTGGCTACACACTCCTTTGTTCATTCAAACTTATTACCTTTCCTCTATAATGATGTGATAGGATAAGAAATCTATGAGAAGTTCCTAATGAACCTCTTGTAATAGCCTGCTAACCCTATGAAAAATCTCACCTCTTCCATATTCTTAGGAGCAACCCACTCCATGATATTTCTTACCTTTTATGGTTCCACTGCTATGCCATCCTTGGAAACTACATATCCGAGCTACTGTACCTTAGACTAAAAGGAACTACACTTGCTCATCTTAGCATACAATTGATTCTCTCAAAAGATTCTCAACATCGCTACTAAATGCTTGACACACTGTTCTTCATTTCTTGAATATACCAATATATCATCAATGAACATCATAACAAACTTGTCGGAATGTGGATGCAACACAATATTAATCAAGAAAATAAATCTAGCTATAGAATTAGTCAAACCAAATGGAACTACAACAAACTCATAATGCCCATACTTGGTCTGCAAAGTTGTTCTGTAGATGTCCTTGTGTTTAATGTGTCCCTGATGATATTTGGATTTTAGATCAATGTTCGAGAACATTGTTTCTCGCTTCAGGTACTTGAACAGGTGATCAATCCTCGATAACGGGTACCTATTCTTGATGTTCACTTTGTTTAACTACCTGATGCTAATGCATAGCCTAAGAATACCATCGTTCTTCTTTACAAAAAATACCAGTGCACCCCATGGTGATACACTTGGCCTAATGTATCCCTTGTTCAACATCTCCTTTAACTACAACTTCAACTCTACCAAGTTAAGTGTACTCATCTGTTAAGGTGCCTTTGATGCTGAAGCTTCCCCTGGAACTAACTGAATAGAAAATTCTACTTCCCTATGAGGTGGAAACTCTGAAATATTTGTAGGAAATACATCCTGAAACTATTGTAGAACTGAGTACCTTCTCAAAACATCAACACCCTCAACTTCCTTACCTTTTTCACTAGAAATATGCACTGAAAATAATACACACCCTTTCTTATGACTACTCTTGGCCCACATAGTTTTCTCCTTTCTAACTGATGTTTCTTTATTCTTACCACGCAAGACTCTTTGTTCTCCATTTTCATCGAGGAACGCAATGGCTTTGTCAGAACAATCGATCTTGGTTCTATGAAGGTACAACTAATCTATTCACAACAACATATTGTATGATCCAAATGGTAATACATTAGAATGCGCTGAGGGACGCATACCATTCAAATCGAATGTATAAGCTCTTACCCATTGATGATCCCACTTCTTTGCACTGGTAGCCAACTGCACTAATCAAGAATCTACAAGCACTCATATATTCAAACCACACTTATCCACGAGGTCATGATTGACATAACCATAATTATATTCATGTTCAATAAAAATAGAAAAAACTTGATCAAAAATATTTCCGTCCATCTCAATGATAGATTTCTGATGGTCTTCCTATCTGTTATCTAGTGGTGCATATATTGTAGGTATACTCCACCCAACATCTCCCACTATCTGTGCCTCTTGAGAACTGTATATATCCATTCTACCACCCTGATGTTGTGGATCATCTCTCCTATGATGCTCTCCTCCACAATTCCAACATTGCAAAGGCTTCCAACCTTCATCCTTATTCTGCTCCTCAGAATGAAGTCCCTGTCCTTTTTAGATGCATTGAAAATATTATATGGCATTGCATTCTATTTATTACATGTACCCTAAAGTATTTATTGCTTCTTTTCCCATTTTCCTTTTTTCTTTACATTAGCTATCAAGTCTGGCTTAGTCTCATATGTTCTCTTTGATTTCTTGTAACAATGCTTTAGATTTTGGATGGCCTTCTCCAATGGTTTGGGCTCATCAAACTCAATCCTGTGTTTGAATGCAATTGGTAATCCATTAATGAATCTCTTAATCTTGACCTTCTCCACCTTAAGGTGAGGAACATACCTCAACAAATCCAAGAACCTGGTAGTGTACTCCTCATCTCTCATTGATGTGATCTTTAACTCATAGAATTATTTTTGCCTGTCATCAAAGTACCTCTCAAATATATAATTCTTTCAGAATAACTTACCAATCTCACTCCAAGTCAATTCCTCCTCATGAATACCCCTAACATTCTTCACAATAGGAATACTCTGCCCAACATCTCCCACTATTTGTGCCTCCTGAGAAATGTATATCTCCGGTCTACCACCATGATGTTGTGGATCATCTCTCCTATTATGTTCTCCTCCATAATTCCAACAATACAAATTCTTCCAGCCTTCATCATTATTGTTCTCCTTAGATCGATGTCCCTATCCTTTTTCATATGCATTGAACTTCTTATATGGTGTTTCATTCTATTTATTACCTATACCATAAGGTATTTCTCACTTCTTGTCCCATTTTTCTTTGTTCTTTACATTACCTTTCACATCTAGCTTAGTCTCAAATGTTTGCTTGATTTCTCCTAACAATTCTTTAGCTTTTGGATGGCCTGCTTCAATGATTTGGGTCGATCAAACTCAATCCTATGTTTGAATGGAATTGGTAATCCACTAATGAATCTCTTAATCTTGGCCTTCTCCACCTTGAGGTAAGGCACATACATCAACAACTCCAAGAACTACCTAGTGTACTACTCATATTTCATTGATATGATCTTTAGATCATAGAAATCATTTTCTCTATCATTAAAGTATCTCTCCAATATATACTTCTTTTAGAGTAGCCTCTCCATCTCACTGCAAGTCAAGTCCTCCTCATGAATACCTCTGACATTCTTCACAACAGGAATACTTTGCCCAACATCTCCCACTATATGTGCCTCCTAAGAACTGTATATCTCCAGTTTACCACCCATATTCTATGGATCATCTCTCCTACGATGTTCTCCTTCACAATTCCAACACTACAAAGGCTTGCAGTCTTCATCCTTATTCTGCTCCTCGAATTTAAGTCCCTGTCCCTTTTCAGATGCATTGAACTTCTTATATGGCACTGTATTCTATTTATTACCTGTACTCTGAGGTATTTCTCACTTCTTGTCCCATTTTCCTCTATTCTTTACATTACCTTTCCTATTTGTGTTAGTCTTCGATGTACTCTTTGGTTTCTCGCAATAATTCTTTAGCTTTCAGACATCCTCCACCAATGATTTAGGATCATCGAACAAAATCCTATGTTTGAATGAAATTGGTAATCCACTAATGAATCTCTGAATATTGGCCTTCTCCACCTTGACGTAAGGTACATACCTCAACAACTCGAAGAACCTGCTAGTGTACTACTCATATGTCATCGATCTAATCTTTAGATCATAGAATTATTTTCCCTGTCATTATAGTATCTCTCCAATATATACTTCTTTCAGAATAGCCTCTCAATCTCACTCCAAGTCAAGTCCTCGTCATGAATAACTCTAACATTCTTCATAACAGGAATACTCTACCCAACATATCCCACTATCTATGCCTCTTAAGAACTGTATATCTCTGGTCTACCACCCTAATGTTGTGGATCATCTCACCTATGATGTTCTCCTCCATAGTTCTAGCACTGCGAAGGCATCGAAACTTCATTCTGATTTTGATCCTCAGATTGAAGTCACTGTTCTTTTTTAGATGCATTTAACTTCTTATATGGTGATGCATTCTATTTATTACCTATACCCTGAGGTATTTCTCGTGGCCTGCTCCAATGATTTAGGATAATCAAACTCAATGATGTGTTTGAATGTAATCGGTAATCCACTAATGAATCTATGAATCTTGGCTTTCTCCACCTTGAGGTAAGGCATATACCCGAACAACTCCAAGAACCTACTAGTGTACTCATCTGTCATTGATTCGATCTCTAGCTCATGGAATTCTTTTCCCTGTCATAAATGTATCTGTCTAATATATACTTCTTTCAGAATAGCCTCTCGAGCTCCCTCTAAGTCAAGTCGTCCTCATGAATACCTCTAAAATTCTTCTCACCTTCCCATTAAATATCTAATTTACTTTTCAGACTGAATGTAGCTATTTTGGCATTCATGTTCTATAAATAGTCATGCAACCTAAATAACGTCATCAAACCAAGAAACCATGCCTCTGCATCTCACATTTTATTCATCTCTCCATCAAATTTAGGTGGTATTCCTTCCTTAAGCGCATCTTGATAATATCCATTGGCACTCCTGTAAGGACGATATCATTTCCAATCATAATGCCTACTAGAACAAGAACTAGAAATGTACCCCTATCTATCACCTCTCCTATCTGGAGTGTCCAAGGACTTGCAATCTCTGATTGTGTCATCTATATTTGACGTTTACCCACAAGGAGACGTATTTCCATATGCCCCACTAGTTATATCCTCTTGCTCATGGCTGATTTGAAGTGGTCCCTGTCATTGCAATTTTAACAAAATATGAAGTATCACTGCATTTACCTCTGCTTGTTTCTCATGTTCCTGTATGTTTCTATCATTGCTTGCCTTACAACTCCTTATTTCTTCCTTTAAGTTTCATAGTGTGTCTTCCAAATTAGAAGAATTCCCAACATCACACTACTCATCTGATCCATAGGGAGAGTCTCAGACATTGTAGTCTACCATTTTTCTAGTCATATTTGATATTCTTCCTGTGAGGTATATCATGTCAGCTAAACCAAATCACAACAAACCAACATACCTTAGAATAGTTTGGGGAGGATACCCCGTCTGCAAGATCAATAAATCAATGTAATACATGTATGACATAACCATGACAACATATAGAGATATAACACAAAATCATATAACATCATTCTAGCAAGAATCCATTCATCAATGCATGACCATATCAACTACATATACCACGACCTCATGCGTGACAAAAATCGACCACATCATTGTACACCTTACCACATGTGAATACTAATGCGCATAAATAATGCATAATCAACAATACACTCATGATGACACTCTCCACCATAAAACCATCAACTTCCCATAGTGACCTCATTGCAACCATAACCAATACCATACAAATACGACAAGCAGATGGTATTACAACACAAGAAACACATACAACCGCCATGAATGCATGACCAGCACACAATCCATCTAGTACGAGGGGTGACCCATGTTATGATAGCACTCTGTAACACCCTCCTCCCACATATACCTAAGTAACCAGCCAACCGAGGTAAACATGTGATGCAAAGTTACTATGATAGGATTTTACCTCCTAATTCATCTTAAGGAAGTCAAATCATCATAAACGCACTATACATGCCTTCCTCATTAGCAGCAGAACTGCTGGGAGCCATCCCAACCACTCAACTAACCAACCCCTTGGTCCCACTATGTTCTTAAACCATTAAACCCATGGACGATCCCTTGATGTGGACAAACATGCATTGCGGAGGTTCCATATGCTCCCATAACATGGGTATGCATGCGTCTGGGGACTTTTCTCCCCAGACATATGCCTACAACTCAGGGACTTGTGCCACTTTTCAGCCCCAAAGCCTAGGTCACCAACGAGAACTCAATGACACTTTCAGAACTGAAATATAACAAAAAAATAATGAAACAAATGAAACTACTTGAACAAGGACTTGACTAGACCCCCATTGGCTATGACAAGAATTTTGTTAAACATGTCACAATTATGTAATCTACAAGTTTGAATAACATATATGAGCATAGGGGTCTCATACTCATCTAAGAATCACTAAGAAGAATTGGTGCCTCAACACATTAGTTTTACTTTCATCTATTGTGCAATAGATACATTGTTCATTCATTTAGAAGTAAAAACATGATGAGAGCCATACATAGCCACTTTCCTAATACATGTTCGTAACCAACATAATAGCAACACAAATACCAAGGAAACAATAACCATATAATCCACATATAAATTATCTTATTACTCATGAATTAACAAAGAGAAATAACCTCATATTAATGATGTAAGTGCTAACCAGGTTCGGTACTTCCATGAACCACCTGACTGTAGACATGGTTGAGCCAAATCTCTCTTCAACCAGTCACCCTTGTGCCATATTCGAATCATGAATATGGGATCTCATTAAAGACATTAATCAAAACCATCCAAGGCATCCAATGTCGAAACCACCTCAACCCATCAAAGAATTATTCCACCTCAAAGCTAGTCATCACAAAACCATCACCGGATTGGTATCTATCGAAGGCTTCCAGGGCTCCTAAGCGTTTCTTCCAACCAAGGCTTCCAGGACTAGTAACTCAACCCATAGCTGTCATCAAGCTTCTAGAGTTTTTTTCCAACCAGGGCTTCCAATACTAGTAACTGAACCAACCAAGGTCTTCTAAAGTGTTTTTCTAACCAAGGCTTCCATGACTAGTAAGTCAACCCAAGTTGTTAGAGGACTTCCAGAGCATTTTTCTAATTATGGCTTTCAAGAACTAGTAACTCAACCCAAGTTAAAGGAAACATGAGAAGCAACCAAAAAAATAAAGAAATGAACCCACAACACCATGGCTATCCAAGAAATAGCAAGGCTAGGCAAATCCATTGTAAATCTAGGAAAACCTCCATGCCAATGACATATCATGACCAATAAACCACATGCATATGCCATGCATGCCAAAACTAGGGAGGAAACATAAATGAAACTTGGTACCTACAAGTAAAACTTATTGTCATTATTGATACCATTGTCCTCTTGCACTTTTCTAATCTTTCATCACCTTATTGCTCCAAAACTCCGAGTATGCCACACTCTCCAAACATGTGACCTTTCATCTCCCTCTTCTCCTAATCTCCATTATTTTCATAAATGAATGTGCTAAAATTCCATTTTCCCTTTCCAAAGCCTTTTCCATTTCATTTACCAATTTCCTTAGCCATTAGTAAACCATAAGTGATCCCCATCACTATGCTTTTTCCCAACATTTAGCTTGGAATAAGTGTCCCATCAATCGTCGTTATTATTTTTCCTTTATTAACTTTTATTACATGGAAATTTGACCATGGCTATTACACATCAATTAAACCTGGACCCAAAAAACTATCCACATGCACCCAAGAACATTATCATAATTGACATAACATCACATTAAGTACCATAAGCCCCCACCCCCACCCTTTTTTTCATATATTTAGTCATCACTATGCCAAGAAACATAATCAACATGTATTGTGAAATTCAAACCATGGAACTACCACTTTTCCTTCTATATCACTTATGTAAAAGAAATAATAATATATGGATTACTAGTATCATTCTATTTTATCATTATTATTTTGATACCATCATATTAATTACGCATCTGTCATGTATACTTGGGTGTAGGACTTATTATTATCTCCGCCCCTTCCACAGTTGTTCTGTTTTGTCAATTTTGGTCCAAGATGGACTTATTCAAGTCCATTTTTATGGTTTTCCCATTTTCCTTCATACCTTTCCATAAATCCACAACAATATGATGAATTACACAATCCTACATATATAATTAGGGGGTGTTTTTACAAGTTCAATTTACATGATCAAATAAAAAATATAATCCACTACACATCTTTCATTTTCTTCACCTTATCCACTATTTCATTTACTCATTCCATTGGCTTATTTTAGTTTGGTGTACCTTCGTTTTTTTAACACATGGTATGTTAATCTAATTTTTCCCATCAATTCCAAAATAATTCCATACCTATTCATCTATTAAGACAAAACACTTCAACAATATATTTGTTTTTTAATTTTTTTTTTTTTTTAATTTTTTTTTATTTTTTGTGGTTTAGCAGCAATTTTGTTCTTCAGGTTTCACTACTTTGTTAGGCTACTCTCATAATTCCTACCAACATCCCTAGTTATCATGTGACATCCCTACAATCCACCACTTTTATAGTCATTTTTGGGTTCAGTAAGCATCTAATTTGTGAAATTTCCATTGAAACTACAATACTGATATCTAATCCCATACCATTTGGATCCCATTTTATTCCCAATATCAATCAAGGATTATCTTCACCCTTGTTAGGGGCTATTACATTATTCCTGAGCAATCACATGTTTCACTTTTAGTTTTAGCTTTTGTTCATTTTAATCTTGTACATTTTTGTGTAAAGTCAATAGTTTTATCATCTTTTTAGAACTATTTCTAAGTACCTTCATTTTTTTCCTATTTTCTTAAGCAATTATAAGCCCCCTATCGCTATTACTTCATCTAGATACTCTCCAATTATTATACTTAAGTTGTTATGTTTGTGAGTGATTTTTCTTTCGTCCATAATTTATGGTCATATTCTATTTCATCTCATGTATACATATTTCACATACTTAGCATGTATTTCACATAGGTTACTATTTGCATTTTCCTCAAGGTAACCTTCTCTCGACCGATTTTATTGGTTACAATTTCTTTACCTTACATTCCGTATGTATCTAAAACATTTTTTTCATTCAAGTCTCCAATCATGAGTTTGTCTTCCCTTTTCAATGTCATCATAATTTCATCTTATGAACCTCATGTATTTCCTATTTTATGGATGGGAATTTGTTTTCACTCATCACACTTTTGCTTCCAATTATGGAAGTTGTCCACAGATCTGAACTTGGTAGTTTTTTTTTTCCACAAGGGTATTAGTTCCCAATTCTCCTGAAGCGAGGAGGTCACAATATTATATATCTATTTCCTTGGTAACATATTATCAGTTCCTCCATAACTCTTATCAGTCTTACTGCAAATTCTTGTCAAGGACATCCATGGTGGTTTGATTCTTAGCCATATAACCTTTAGAATACTTGTACTTCTATTATCATTTTAACATGTATTATCTTGATAGAAATGTTTTCAGTTGTTCCAAGATTAGTATTAAAACTTATTTTTATGTACATGTTGTATTGTGTTAACTCATATTTGCAGGATATGATTCATTAATATATATTTTAACTGATTCTATATTGACACTTATATGCCTTTGAATGTTTGGTATTTTGTGAATACATCACCTATTTCTTCTCCATAAGGTCAGAAACCCTGCTTATATAATTTTCTAACCTTCTCAATTTAGAATTTTAGCTCCTACATTCATATATCATAGCATATTTATCTATATTTTCACATAATCCCAATTTCTTCTGGGATTATTCTTCTTTTATAAAAAAAATACTCTCGACTCCACTTCATATGGAGTAATTTGTTTATGGGTTTGGTACCACTTTCTCCTAGACACACTTGAATATTAGTCACTTATGTTAATGTGTGGAAATCAATTCTTCACTATTTATTTTATTCCTACTCTTGTAACATTGTCTTTTCCTTTCCATATTTGATATTTTATGGTCCAATGCCAAGTATTGTCATATTATATTTGATAGTTATTATACATATGTTCTATATATTATCCGATATTTTTGGTTACCAAAATTATATCACAATTTACTTTACTACACAATATTACTCAGAATCTATATATATATATATATATTATATATATATATATTTATATATAATAATATAATATATATATAATATATATTATATATATATATTATATATAGATATATTTATTATAGGTCTACCATCTAGCATGACCTTTTTAACACCTACACATCTAGATTTTATTCAAGGAATTTTATACGTCAGTTCATTTCCCATGAAATACTTACTACTGAATACTCTTTTAATTTCTCCCCATCCACACCAATACATCATTAACATCATTCTTTACATCGGACCTAGATTATAGATTATCTTTATTAGTTGAGTTCCTCAACTAAAGGTATCTACCATCCGTGCATGCCCTTTTTAACACCTGCACATCTAGATTTTATTCAAGGAATTTCATACCTCACTTCATTTCCCATGAAATACTTACTACCGACTACTCTTTTGATTTCTCTGCATCCACATCAATACATCATTAACATCATTACTTACATCACGCCTATACTACAGATCATCTTTATGAGTTGAGTTCCTCAACTAAAGGTATCCTAATTTTACATATAATGATACCAACTTATTATATAACTTTTTCCCTTGGAAAAATATGGGTAGACCTTGAAGAGAATCTTTTAAAGCTCGTCGGCCAGACTAGTAGGGCCTAACCCCAAGGGTGTCAAGGAGAATTGTCCCTATGACAGGCTCAATCGCCGAGGTACTTAACAACGGGGACTTGACCAATTGAGCTAGCCCATGGGGCTCCATATTATTATATATCATATCTTATTTTGTATAACAAAGTAATTGTAATAGAAGTTCTCATTGTATTCATTTTTCCCTTTTATTTCAAAAACAATAATCTATTATGGTAGAAATTTGTATACCCTAATAAGCATTAAAGCCCTTCCATCTTATATACTAATAGATACTTCAGTTTGTAGAAAATTCATTGTATAACCATTCCTTTCCAGTAATATTTTCTGGTTATTATTTTCTCCTTGATTTCAAGCTCATGATGTCTGAAAGAGGTTCTCCCTCAATGTGGTAATGTTGTGTATAGAGTAATGTTGTTGCATTATTAATTTTTTTATTTCTTGTGCATAATATCTAGAAAATCTTAGTATACTCATTTATTCTCTCGTATGTTGTATAATGGGGTTGCATTATTTTTAGCTCAAATGAAGTATATACACCAATACTTATGTTTCCTTGACATAATTTCTAGATTAAAACTAGTAACATTGCACCTTTTAGAATAATTATTTGAATGATTTATATCCTCATTTCATTCCATTTCTTGAGTTTGTTGGATTGAACAATGTATATTTCACCACCTTTGGACCGAAAGTTTCTTAACAATAAAACTCCTATGTACTACATAAAGCAATATAAATTATAAAACAATTGATATCCCACTTCCTCAAACCGTTCCCTGCTTTGTTTATTTCGAGTTACATCTAGTATTCAACTTCTTTTCTCTTTCCTATAATTATATTATAGGCGTGACACTATTTCTTCTATTTGCATCTAGGTTTGATCTTATCAAATGATAAGTTCTTTCTTATAATTGTGTGTTGGCCTATAGGCATCAACATTTACCCTACAACTATGATACCATATGTCACATACCTCAGAGGCACACCCCTTTCTATATGTCATTGTTTTTTTAGAAATAATTTATACATTGTCCTCCACTTTTTTCTGTTGCACCAAACATCCATCAAAGTTTTTATACTTTTTTATTCTGTTTCATGCACTATCCCATCAAATTTACCACTTGTACCTTATCTAGAACTATATTGCAAAATAAGGAAACTAGCCCTCGCACCCAATCAACCCTCCACTTTCTAACGTGAATAATATATTGAAATAATTTATTTCATGTATTATTATGGAATAAAAATTGGATATGGTGGCATAGGGAGAGATGTTGGTTTCATGTTTGATTTAATAATATGAATGATTGTATGGTGAACATCCCTTCATACATTTAACTCAAACTTCATGGTGCTATTAATGAGAGCTGGTATAAGCTTCATCCCAGAAAGGTTAGTTTTCCACGTTACCAAGCCCATGTGATCTTCACATGGATGTCAGAAAAACCTAATGCAAATGGCGAGGATTGCTCCATTTCCCATCTAACAATGGGTTCGCTTTCTCAAACCCTATCGCTCACTTGGAGTTTTTTCACTCTCACATGACTCTCTTGCTAGTGAAATTCTTTATACTTCCAAACTATCATTAAGAGGAATGGGGTTACCTTGGCAGTTGCAAAATCTTCCAGGTTTGTGGGACACGTTCCCCTCCTCTTCTTTATACTTAAACACATATATATTTCTTCATTTCAGGCCTTGGATATTGTACTCATAGGTTTTTATGTCTATTTTGTGTTAGACTTCTTCAAAATTTGTTTTCTTTCTTAGTGCTAAGCCACCCCTTACGAGTGGTCCAACTATGTCTGCTATTTTCAAAATTTTTTAAGCTTCCTTCACCCCAAATTGATGTGCAGGTATAGGTTCTTCCTTTCTTTTTTGAAATTGGTAGTTTTAGAACAAACTCTAAATTGGGAATTATTCTATTTTCTATTAGTTACATAATTGCACGAACCATTATGGTTTCGGTTATGTAACTCAAAGGGGTATTTCCCCTGTAGGGATGCACGAAAAATGGAAAGGTGCAGGTACCCTTATTCCTTTCTTGTTTCTATTCTTCTCTTCTCCTTTTTTTCCTTTTGTTCTCTCGGCTCATAGTCTCATGTGATCAAGTTAGCTCCCATAGAGGCATTCAATGCTAGTGTGGCTTTTTGCACTATTACTACTATGTTTTGTTAATCTCGATACTTTTATGGCATATGCCTTCCCTAATAGGGTTTCATTGTTCAATGGGGGGGGAAGAATGGAAAAATCCCCCCCCTCGCCATAAGTATACACCATTCCCTACCCTTTTCAACTCTTTTAGGTTGTTATCTCACGTTCATACTTATCTCTTTTTGCTATGGTGTCACAAGTATATGTGAAGTTGAATATATGCTTTGCTCTACACATCTGAGGAAATTAGTTTCTCTATTAATTTATTCTTACCATGCAACATGTTTGTCTTTGTGTAGTCCTCCTACTATGGTTGTTTCCTTACACATAACTTGAGTGATGTGTTTCTATGTTTTGTACATAGTCCATAAGTCTACAACCCTTACAAAGGAATTTAATTACGAGTTAGGAAAAAAATTCCTTGATAGCGTTGAATTGAATTAGGTGGCCTGTCGCTTATCTCTGGTTTTCTAATATGATTCTCACACTTCCTGGTCCGCACCATGGTGCAATTTTAAATGAGTAGTTCATAGCCCTCGAGTTTCTTGTGAATATTAACTATATTTTTTTTTCTCCGAAGAGGAATCACATTGTTATTTTGATCATTCCAATAACCTTTGTTATTATTTTTTTGTATGGAACTGTGAAAGCTATTTCTTAAGTAATACCCACAGTTGTTTTCTCCATCTTTGTGAGTTGTTGTAACTGTGTTGTAGTGTTTTCTTCTCAAATATGTACGAAAAGAACTCACTTAAGATTGTGGATGACAAACAATATCAACAATATAAATGCTTGCTAAACATTGTAGATCTGCAACAACTAATAGAAACAAAACCTACCATACTTCAAATCTATTTCACAATCATAGTTAAACAACAAAACGAAATAGTAATAACTCCAATCATCCAATGGCAAACAGATATACAATGAATATATTTTATTATAACAAGTGTGAAGGGAACAAATAAATGTTGCCAGTCCCCCTCTATGGGATGGGTTCTTGGCTATCCTCAAATGTCTTCGACTTGCGTAGAGTATCACTCCTCTATAATGTGTAAACCCAACAAAAAATGGTGTGCAACAATCTAAATAATTACAGTCACAACAATAAGTGTAACAATGAAAATAATAAAAAGTCAATAACGAATGGAAAGCTCTTCTCTTTATAAGAAAATATTGAGTTGTCCTCGAATAATGAGAAATAATAAAATATTATTAACCCCATTCTTAGAATAACCACTTAGAATATTTTATTATATTTGGTTAGGAGAGGAAAAGTATTTAAACTTTTATTTAGAAATAATGAATAAATAAATGATTTATTTATCATCTCAAGAAATTGGTTAAGGACTAATAACTAAATAATTATTTATTTAATAATTCTTGAGGGATTTAGTCAAATTTGTAAAGGAACAATAATTAATTAATGATTAATTATATATTCCTAGAGAAAAGTAAGATAATTAATAATTTATTTGTTGATTTTTCATAATTGGGTCAAATATGACAAGGAATAATAATTGAAAAATGGTTTAATTAATTATTCCTAGAAGAAAATTAAATAAATAGTGACTTATTTAATTAGTCTTCATGGGTCTAATTATAAATTACTTAACAAGGTGGTTTATCAAGTAATTTCTCAGAGTGAAATCCATTGTACTTCAATCCATCTAGTCAATGAGGTTAGATGATCAATTTTTCGGTGATAACAAACTGTAAAGTTACCCCTAGAAAAAAGTGTTCGCTTATTTATGTCTTTCTTTGGCTCATGTGTTTTATTTGTTATGTTATTATAGAAATCTAATTGTGGGTACTTCTTATAAAACAATTATGAAAATACTTCAAAAATAATCATAAACTTGTGCTTCTTCTGATAAGGACTCATTTTGATCTCCTATTAATTGTTATGTCGATGTTTCTTTACAGATTTCACGATGGTAGTTCATTTCTATATTCCAATAAGAGTTAAGATTTATATTGAAAATGTCTAGGCTTTGGTTTGGTTTGGTCCATTAGATAGTGCTTTACATTCCTTCACATACAAAATTTCATTCTCATTTTAATATTAGGCGTATTACCTATGCATAGTAGTATAGGTATATTATGAATTTTTTTTTTTTCTTGTTGGCTAAGAATATTTGATAGAATCGACTTCATCATACGTATTTTTTTTTTAAGCTACGATGGTGCCTTTCTTTTTCTCTTTATATAAAATTAATTTGATCCATATACAACAATTTGGTGGCCTCAACTTGCCCAAATGGGAAACCAATTTTGTTGGCCACTTGAGATTATTATAGGTCATATAGTAGCAAAAGTTAATAAGTCTTTCAATCCATGCTAAGTAAACCTCACAACAAAAGTCACTAATCATGTTCCAACCTAACATAAGACTATTGAAAAGAAAATGCTATGCTCAAAAGAAGCAGACTATAAACTACATGAATTAATCCTTTCGATCATCATTGTCTCAATCCACATTTACGAGTGCTACCATCGAGCTCCCGGTGCTGGAGATAGCTTCCTTAGTTGTTTCTGGATTTCATCCAACTTGTTGTCCTACATAATCATGATGATTTATAGGTTTTTCATATCTTTATTTATATTTGGCATAACTTGGGCAACTTCAGCCATTTCGCCCGCCACTTACTCCAATGCCTTGGCAGGTAAGCGCTTCAACACCTAGTACATGTGCAAGGCCTAGTTGTAGAGTGTCATCCTTCCTCTGGTGTGCCCCGGGTTGGGTATGATATCTCCCCATTCCTCCATCTTGAGATTAGAGTCTCCTTCCATGACATTGTCTTCCATTTCCTGAATGAGCTAATGAATCTCAACGTCTGTTCCTTCTTTGTATGCACGAGCAGCCTCTTGGACCGCTGTCCTCATGGTTTTCCTTCTACGCCTCTGATATACTGGTGTGGAGGTCATCGGGTCATTTATGCTTGGCTGGCTTTGCCACCCTCTTCCTCCATCACCCCTTCCTCTGCCCATGTGAGCCATCTTTCCCTCTATAAACTCTTGTTTATAGTGATCAACATCAAAAGTTAGTTTATCAGAAATTACACTTATCCCCAACGCCTACATATCTTTGTCACTGGGCTTGCCCTCCCCACTCTGGTTTCTCCTGCTGATCTGGATACTCCCTGGTCTCTCTTCCTTGGGATAAACATGGGAAGTCCCTCACTTGTCCTATGCAGCATCCAAATTGCATGCTTAACTCCCTTAGGTAGTCCCTTTGCCTAGCTCTCACAGTACCCCAACAAGCCATTGTTCTGGTTCTCGCATATCCTTACGATACAAACCTCTACCACAATCTAAATCACCTCTTCCTCTGCCTTTCCCACCTTGCCCCCTCTTAGACGTGACCTTCCCTAAGTGATTCCTAGCTCTCTCCCCTTCTCCATCATACTCTGAATGGTCGAAACAGATGCATGAATTGAGACTAAGAAAACATCCCTGGAATTTTTCTCGACTTCTAAGGGATCTGACGCCCTCTCAGCTCTGTTCTCCACCTTCCTACACTGCATACTAATCTCTCTTCCCCCCTTAGCTACTCTCATTAACCCTTTCCCACCTTTCTTGCGTCCCATCCCATTGGCGTTGTCATTTCCACCTTCCTCCTTCACCACTTTCTTGTCACCTCGATGCGTCAGAATTTCCTTAGGCATGTAGATTTCCACCACATCCCTTTGAATTAATATGAGGGTAGTTGGTGGCAGGCTTGGCCAACCTCTCCCCTATGCTGTCATTCTAGTCGTACTCCCCACTTCCCTCACCCCAATTTTGGGCTTCATCATACGTATTTATATTCAACACATTCTTTTTTATTTTATTTTTCGTTACTGTCCTTGTTTGCAAGCTTGGGAGAAATTAAAGTTGGAATGATTATTCCCTATAATGTCCCTATACGTTTGGATTGTTCAACTAGTTTACTAATGTTATGTGAGATAGGACATACCACCACTTCACATTTTAATATTTAGGATTATTTAAAGCCATAATGTAGGCATGTAATTTCTCTCTTGGTTATTTAATCTACTTTTCTAGAGTCTCAAAAAAGGTGATACTTTATTGCTTGTCGGAAAATATTTGTTTGTTCCATATTTGGTTATAAAATAAATAGTTATTTCCTTATATATAGAATCCTATTTATAAAAATATAAGTCATATTATCCCTTGGGATTTATTTTTATGTTTCAATTAGTAATTTTTTTTTAACCTACTCCAAAATATAGCTTTTCATCTCTATGCTTAATGATTTCAGTTTAATTCTTCTTCATACTTGAATTTCATATGTACTCTTATGTATAGAATTGTGAGGCTAAAACTTATAGAACTTGTTGTTTATCAATCAAAGAAAATTCAGCGGTAAATTGGAATACTTAGTTTCCTCTTAATGAATGGTTAGTATGATGATTAGATTGTCTAACATGAAATTCTATTAATAATACTTCTCATAAAATTTATTTCAATATCATACCCTTGCACAATTTAGGACATATAATCCCTAAATTCAATTTATTTAACATGAAACATTATAACTATGCACATACAAAATTTTCACTTCTCAAATATAGGTCTTGACTTACAACATATTAAGACAAGTTAAAGCACAATTATTTTCTTAATTATTTATTCTATCTTTGCATGTGTTCCCCTTTCACCATATTCACACATTTTCAAATATAGAATTCAGTAAAGTATCATATCCAAACAATTACAAGGATTAGAGAATAATTAAATTTTGAACACAACTTGTTAATTGATATAGTTTCTCTATATGCATTTAAGTATAATACCACATATGAACAATTCCATTTATAAAAATTTCTTCATCTATTTTATGAATGATTATTCAGAAAAATTTACTCTAATTAGCCACCATCATGATATTCTGTATAATTTAACAAATTCAATAGAATGCAATAGAATTCCTAGTAGAAAGTAAACATTAAAACATAAATAATTCAATGTATAAACGATAAAATCACAATAATTTGACTGTAACAAGTTGTTTAACAAACATTGAGGAGCCGAGCATTTTCCACCAAACCATGAATTGTCTTGAATAGTTTTCCCCAAGCTCAAACTTCCTTCTACCAGGAATCCCACCTTCATTGATTCGTAGGTGGTTCTTTTAAAACTTTCTTCCTGAACATATTTTAGAAGTGTCCTACTTATAGTATTTTCCAATGTTTTTTCCTAACCCTTTTTTTTAGTTTTTTATTTGAACAATATAATTTTACTTTTCTCTCAAGCACACTTTTCTCTCCCATGATGCGTTATTCCACCCCACTTAGTATTTCTCTCCAAATACGCGATTAACATAATCTTTCTCTCCAATTATCTTAATTTAATTTATTTTATTTTTCTCCCGGGGATTTTTGTGGGATACTTTTACGAAAGGCCCACCACGTGGACTTGACCACCACAACTTTTCTAAGCTACAAAGAAGTCTTCTACACTCTACAGCTCTTTCTTGAATATTTCCAATCAATTTATTTATTAAGTCAAAAGTAATAATTCAGATACATCATGACATACTTCCCATCATGAATTCCCTCACCATTAATTCCCATAATAGTTTAATGTATAGGAATAGTAATTATCTAAATGCAAAGTCTAGGGGTGTTATGGTACTATAGTAACCAAACCCGCCATATTTGAAGCACTTGATCTTCGACATATACTTATTTTTCTTATCTTCTCCTTGTTAGTCGTATCCCTAATTGGGAACTTTCTTTACCTTCACTTTTGATGCAAGGGCTACATTCTCCTCTTCCTTCACATCATTTGGTCCTTTGCTATTGCTACCATTGATATTTCTCTCAAATAGAGAAATTCTAATCTCCTCCTGGGTCAAATCTTCCCATAATAAATCCGAACTCAATACATTATCTCATCCAGTGATGCTTTGAATGAAAGTCACCCACTTTGGGGTGAAATTGTTGAGAGTTGTACACATAAGCTCACTCTCTTGAGGTGATTCTCCATCTGTGATAAGTTAACATAATACATTATGAATCCCGGTGAGATAAGCATCAACCCCTTCTCCCTTATGCATCTTGGTGGTCCTCAAATTCTCCATTAAGAACATTTTATGGTTTTTGAAAAGAATATGGAAAAGCATGGAAAATGCATCGCACATTTATTTGGTTTTATTATTGGTTTCAAAGTGTGATACTATATGATCTTGAATGCCATCAAGGATCAACCAATTTTTCTTTGCCATCTTCTTATTGTAATTTTATAGCTACTACGGTTCTATATGCACACCAATAACTCTTTTTGTGTACATCTCCAGAACATCCTCATAGAGAAGAAAAGACATTCTGGTTTTCAAGATGAAATAATTTCAGGCTCCATCTAGCTTGTCCTAATCTTGAAGTCTTGGTAAGGCCATTTTTTGCAAAAATGAAATTGGAATTTTCGTTGAAGACTCCCTCTCTTCCTTGTAGATTTGCTGCTCCTACTTTGTTGTTACTCACACTCCCTAAGGAATGTCCAAAGCTTATTTTTTCTACCTTGGAGATCCTTCTTTGAACAATTCACTTCCTTCAACTACTCACTTAGACCAATCATTCAAACTTCCATATGTCCTTCTCCTAGAACTTACACATGATCTAAAATCTTGGTAACTTGAACTAGCTGCTCTCAAAAAAATCACACGACTTGTTGCAACTATAAATTATGGATTTCCTCCTAAATTTGGATCTTGAAATCCTCTAAAGAAAATAGGATTCACCTTTTGTGTGTGCCTTTCACTTCTACTCAACGTTGATTCTGCTACTACAAAATAAATGCATCCATATCTACTCAATGAAATTTTGGATCTTTTCACCAAAAATTCTCTCCAGTAAATCCACCACCTACTACAACTTCGATTGGTCTATTCAAACTTTCCTTGCACCTACAACTAGAAACCAAACCCCTGCCTATAAATTCACATTACCTAGCTGGATCTTCGTGAAAATAAGGAAATTTTACTCAAAGACTCCTTCTAAAGTCACAAAATTTCTCCTTGGCTTCTAGGCTCTTGATATGTCATCAACTAAGCTCCAATACCATGTGACAATTTCCTTGAATATAGAAACTGGAATTTTATTCTTATAACTGATTAATTATGTAGTTTATTCGTTATGAAAAACAATTAATAAACCACATCGTAGTTTATTGAATATTAAATTATTGTGGAAAATAAAAACTAGAACTGAGAAAATAAATGAACACACACAATAAAATTGACACCGTTATTTTTAGACAGATATCCCTAGAAAAACCCAATGTGGGAAAAACGTTGAAACAACTGAGGGTTTTTTTTTTATTATTATTATTATTATTAGTGTTATCATGTAGAAGTAAAACTTCTAAGTATAAATTTTTACACCAGATTGTCAAATTCCAACAAAATATCTACTAAAATAATTTGGAGAAATTTTTTCTCCCTTCTACAAATTATCTTGGCTTCCCTTTGACCTCCTCAAACCCCACTAAGAAACTCAGCCTCTAAGAATTCACAATTTCTGACCTGAGAAAACCATACAAACTCCTAGCTTGGATCCAAGTGAGCTATCTTGGCCTATTGAACATTTATTTAACCTCCAAGAACACTAAAAACTCTCTTTTGGCAACTCTCACTGGGGTTTTGGCGGATTGCACTCACTATTTGTCCTACTTGTAGAAAAAATTTGGCCTTCCTGTCTTATTACTCTACTGTTGGTAATCTCTCCTAGAATACTTCTTTCCTAGAATCTTTTTTAGGTTTTATATATCTTGTGTCATTTGGCCTCTCTGACCAAAGTCAAGACTAGAACACTTGTCTGATGCTACAAAAACTATCATTGATTACGCATTAATTCACCAAATAAATACTAATGAGAGTTATACTTACTAGTGGATGATATTTTTTTAATCATAATGATCAATAAATTGTCGCAGATATTCCTCTAGACAATTTGTCACAACAAATCTAATAATATTTTAAGAAAAATATGAAATTATACACTGTTATAGTTTTAAAAATTTTAGGCCTAAGATTTTATTGTAATTAGTGCATGCATACAAATAGAAACTATACAAAAATTAGAGAATTACAAAATAAAATCTCTCTCACACACACATAAGACAAACTATATGATTTGGGAAACCATTTCATGAGAAAAACACAACTGGAAGGTGAGGTCACTCTACTCTCCTTCTCTATTTTGAAAAATGGTTGTGGGTACAAAGAAGTATTTTTTGTGGACCATGGGCTGCTACAATGCATAAATTATGTTAGTGTGCTCCACCTCCTATCCCTCCTGGATATTTTTTCTTGTTTATGCAACAAATACACTCGAAAGAATGGAATGCAACTCCCTCCTAGTGACTTGATTAGAACACAACGTGGTAGCCTACTTGTGGTTACGTTTTACTACCTCAACTCTTACTTAGAGTTACAATATAGAATATTATGGAATATTTTAAATTACAATCATGTCGCTAGCCCATTTTCCACTAATAATGGGGGCTAACGCATCACCCTCTCAAACCTTGGTGGCGAAAACAAGAAGGCCAACTTCTGATTGGCATAACTTTCACATACCGACTTTGAATGATGCAATTCTTGTGTCGGTGGAAATATATTAGCATGAAAAGGTGTGTAGATATAGTCACAAATTCTTACCCCTAAAAAACATTGCTTGATGCCTCAAAATTCTCCTTGAAGGTTTTAGACCTTGTTTTGTCCAACTGGGTCCCACAAGTAGAAGCGTAACTGTGAGTTTATTCCTCCAATCTTTCCAGTCTAAATGCATTGAGATGGATGAAAATAAATATAATGATCGAATATAGATCACATCTCCCAATTTTTTTAGGCTTTTGGTCCCCTAAAGGTTCTAATCAACTTTGTGTGGAAGTTCTCCCTTCGACTCAATCTACCAAAGGTCATGCTGTTTTTGTCCTATAGTATGCAAAATTGTATCTTATGTCAACTATGCCTGACTATTTGGTTCCAAATCCTCGACGTAAGGTAGGATCTATGACTCTTCTGAATCTTGCATGGAAGGCTCATAGGGTTTCAAATTCTCTACATTCAGAACTAATTAAATGCACATATGCTGGTAAACTAATTCAATAGAAATTATTACCCACCTTTTCTAATATCTCAAAGGGAAGATAACTTGGAATCTTGATTTTATTATCAGGCCACTACAACCTCTCCTTGTTCAATTGTAGCCATACTCTATCTCTGACCTTGAACAATATCACTATTATGTATTAACTGTTCATAGGCTTATACTTCTCATGCAACCTATATAGTGTTTCTTGTACCCATAGATGGATATACTTGACCTTCTCTATAAATTTCAACCCTCAAAGAATATCTTGTAAGGTCTTCCCTCGCTCCTCCTTACTTCCCATATGCAATATCCAACGTTTAAGGTGGAAAATATCCAAAACAAGTTTCAAATGGTGAATTTCCTATAGAAGTGTGGATTTTTCTATTGTAAGAATGTATTATTTACAACACATTTTCATCCCAGGTCTTCGGGTGCTTCTAGTTGTACCCTCTTAGAAGTCACACCAAAGTCCTATTGACTACCTTTGTCTACCCATTTTCTGTGGATGGAATGTTATAGACCTCTATAACTTTGTGTCCATCTTCTCCCTCAATGTAGTCTGGAATGCACTAATAAATATTATATCCTTGTATGTAGTCTAGAATGCAATAATAAATATTATATCCTTGTCTTAAACAAGGCTCTTTGGTATTCCAAAGTACAGCCAGACATGTCTAAAGAACAATTTTGTTTCTTCTTTCCCACTGATGGTCTTTATGCAAAGAATCAAACCAAACATCTTGTATAGCAAATCAATTACCATGAAAAGGTTGCCATATCCATTCCAGGTTGTTGGTAAACATCCCATAAAGTCAATGGAAATTGTAGCATCCCCTCGTTCAATTTCCATGTAAAAAAAATAAGACAAAGGTCATGGGACATGTATTCCAGGTTGAATATTGGGAAAAAAATCCTAGTGGGTGTCACTTTTTGTTCATTTGTGGATAAGGAAATTGGCAAAGACATTGGAAAAGGTGAAGAGGAATTAATTGAAATTTATTTATGAAATAAAAGAAAATATGTGAAAAAGAAGGTGAGGAGACACATATTTGCATGAGAGATAAATTGAAAGAAAAATGAAGAAACCATATGACTGAATGATAAGAAGGCATTTAAGGATCAATTGATGGCTTCTTCTTTTTAGTTTTAGCTTTGAGATCACTTCTATTCTCTCTTTCCATCATACTCTTGACACTTAGAGTATTTTTGGAGCACTTTGGAATACATTGTATTTGAAGAAAGAAGGAAAAGGAAAGGAAAAATTTAGGGGCTAATATTCGTAGGTGGGCTAATATTCCATGCTTTTTCCAAGATAAAGATTCTCCAATTACCATTTTCTAAAATTAAATTCGCCCAAATTTTATAGTATAAAATAATTGTACTTTAAAAATCACCAATATTATATATTGCCTAATATAAAATAATTCAAAATCTAAACATTTTTACAAAATTGTCATCAAACATTTTAAAATTTGAATATTAAGGACTATTAAGATTCACCAAGGTTGCTAAACTTTAAGATAAACTTCCATGCTTAAAATTTTCCCTAGGAAAAGGAATGTGAGAAAGTGTAATCAAACATGTGGATCAACAACTAAAATTGGATTCCTTTACGGGTAATAGGTTGTGTGTGTGATTTCCTTATTGATTTAAGCATGCATGGTAGATACATGTGGTTTTGTGGTCATGTCTTGTCATTGACATGGAGGTTTGGCTAGATGGACAATGGATTTAACCTTTCCTTTCCATTTCGTAGATAGCCAACTGTTGGGAGTTTTTTCACTTGATTTTTTTTTCTTTCTGCTCATAATTCCTTATCATTGCAGCTTGCAACAAATGATATGGAATCCCTAGAATGAATTAGCTAGAGTTACTAGTCCTGGAGCCTAGGTTGGGACAAATTCTCTAGAGTCCTTGGTGGGCTGAGTTACTATTCCCTGGAGCAAGGATGGATAAACGTTTTGGATCCCTGTAAGCTTTTTATAACATCCCCTGGTAACCTCGTAGGAAAATACATGGAGTTAGGAAATTTGTTTAGCATTTATCAATCCGTAACTTTCTAAATTAAATTCTACATTCCCTATATGATCATTATAATAGCCATCAACATTACATAGAGAAATACTTAGTAAAGGCATAGTGAGTTACAAAACCATTAACTGTCATCATTATAGCACATTAACTTAAATGTCATGCTATAAATATGACTCATTTCCATGATTCTTTTAACTCAGTTAGTAAATTACATAATTCATAATATAAACATCACATCATGAAAGTAATTAACATCATAAAAATGGAACAATTAACGATCACATCATTAGACACCAATATACGCTCCAAACCCCATAGGGTTAAAACCGGCAAACATTTAATTTTATTATTAAACGCTCATGAGAGTGTTCACCCCTCACTCAATGGTTATAAGGGAGTCCATCCCTTGACCATTTTGGTAAAATATTACATATAAAAATCATCTTAAATGAAACATAACTAGATATAGGATATTACAATGAACATCATATTGGTTACCCAGAAATCCTCAATATTTATTTTGTTTTGTCTCACTCTCTACATCAGAGGATCATCCTATAGTTGGAATTCTTCAATCTGCATGGACCAAAAAATATTTATTTTCCTTAATATTAAACATGAACTATACTTTCCACAAGTGACCATCCTTTCCCTCCATTGTTGTCACCAACACACTTTATCTCGTGATTAGATAAAATATTAATGAACCAATAATCAATATTTATTAGTGATGCTTCAAAATATATTTATATGCATGCACAAAACATAAACACAATGTCATGAAATTTATTCTTTAGCATCATTTCTCATATATGAGTAACAAGAAAATAACTATCAAGCATCATCTTTCCCAAAAAACACTAACATAATCTTGCATGTACTTTCATATTCCTTCCAAAGGAAAGCTAACATACTAGACATTATTCTTATGAGTGAAAATTCATAATAAGCTTTCAAGAGAACTAGCCCAACAAAAATTTTTCTTTGTTCCTACTATTCTGTTTTCCTTTTCAAAGGGATTAACACAACATATTTTATACTTATGCATGTGGATGCATGTTATTTTCCAGAAACATACTTTCCACAGGAGAGTTACTCACAATGGCTATTGTTTTTAAAAATGCAAGGTCTATTCTAAATAAGGTTAACATAATAGTGTAACACCCTCCTCTCACATCTACGCAAGTAACTGGTAAATTGCAGTAAACATGTGATGAGAGGCTACTATGATGGGATTAAACCTCCTATGTCACCTTAGGTAAGTGAAATCAACAAAAACACAACATACATACCTTGCACATAAGTTATAGGATTCCCAAGAACCATCCCAACCACTCAGGTAATTAGCCCCTGGGTTCCACTAAGTTTTTAGACAAATTAACCCCTAGACGCTCCCATTATATGGGAATACATGCTTCCAGAAGGCTTTGGACGCTCTCACAACATGGAATGCCAGTGTCTAGGGACTATTTTTCTCAGTGATGTGCTAGCATCCCCGAGATTTGAGCCACCTTTTTAGGCCCAAAGCCCTGC
>APFE030646476.1:200922-263075 GCA_000404065.3 Pinus taeda
TATTCCCTCTATATAAATTTATGATCATTGAGATTCATAGCAAGTTAAGGGTACTATCCAAATATGACACCTTCAGAAGAGAAAGATAACAAGGGAATGGTGATACAAATGAGATTACTTGAACAAGGGCTTGACTAGATCCCTACTAACCATGACAAACATTTCGTCAAACATATCACAAATATGTAATCTACAGGTGTAAACAACATATTCAAGCATAGGGGTATCGTACTTATCTGAGAATTTCTAAGAAGAATTATTCCCTTATATCATTAATTTTATTATCGTCTACTAGGTAATGTATACATTATTCATTCATTTACAAATAAAAACCTAAGAAGATCCATACATCATCACAATCATAATACATGATTATAACTAGAATTATAACAACAAAAATATCAAGGATACATAAACCATATAATCCACATATTAACCATTACATTTACACATATGATATTAAAGAGAGAACCTCTTATTAGTGAATGAAAAATCCAACCTAGTGTATATTTTCCTATAGATTCTTAGCTCATGTAATTTACTACTACAAAAGAAAAAATCTACTCTACTTCTTCAACAACGGAAACCAATAGTTCGATGAAAAAAATAATAAACAAGAGGAAGATAATCAATGGAACATAACATAATATTTCTATATTGCATTATCATAAATCTGAGTGATAATGCAAAGCTTGTTCTCACAAGAATAATTCCTAGATAGGTATGATCAACTCCCTGCCTACCAAGCCACTATTTTCTTGCACAATTCCTTAGAGCATCAACCCATATTAATTGGGAAATCATGCTTCCAAAACAACACAATCCAAACTTAGGTCCTTCTCTAATTGCATGCCTGATATGTACAACTCAGAAAATCATGCAACTGATAGTACATTGTCCCTACACTTTATTCTCAATTGATTCTTTCTATGAACCCATATGCATGAGTTTCTCATGAGGGAATCTTCAGTTAACTCGAGTAGCATTGAGGATTCACCAGTGCACCAACTCACTACTAGACCTCTACTAGTTCCACCAACAGTTGGAACTAGTTTATTTGACCATAACTCAGTCATTCTGAGTTATCTAATTACAACTCAAATAAACTCATCTTGGACCCCTAAAGATTAGCGAGAACATATACATGACTAAAGAAAGAATTCCAACTCAAAATTAGTAGGTTAATTAAGTCAATCAAACTTAATTAACTATTTACAATTTTCTATAAGAATATAATTCGATTTTAATTCTTAGTCTAATTCAAGGACAAATTAAACTAGAATTTATTGTTGCCATTTCTCAACACTCCCTCTCAACAAGAAAGGGATTATCATCTACGCTAATCCAGCCTCTGCAAAACTTGAATTTACATATTACAAATTCCTTTTTCAAAATGTCAACATCCTGCTCCTCCGTGTGAATGTACTCCAACAACATAATCCACCTAAATACATAATATCAAGGATGATGATATTAGATATCAGCATTCTTGTACTGATCATGAAAAAATAGATTTTTAGAGAGTTTCATACAATTTTTATTGACCAAACAAACCAGCAAGAATATTCCTCATGTAGATGGCCTCACATGCTGCCTAGCTAATTGTATAATTTCCCAATGTAGATCAACAAATTATGCAATATACTAAAGAAAAATATAAGATCTACTTCTACAAAAAACTTGCAGAAGCTTAATTGATTTTGAGCAAGATCAAATAGAAAACATATAACTGAGATTGAGAAAGAAATCACACATGAACACAGAAGAAACTCTAGGGAAAGCCTCAACTAAAATCCCCAATCTCTATATTATCATACAAGTGGGAAGATGTCTGGATTACACAAAGCATTAGCTCACAAGCTATCATGCTCTCAATATAATCCCTCAATACATCTCACAGACTGAATAGACACAAGATATGCCTTCCCTCAGCCCTCCAAGCATCCTATTTCCTTAAAAAGTTCCTCTTGGTGTCCAATGCTGCCACATGTTTGAATTGGCCTCATCACACACTCATCAAACTCAAAAGTAACTGCACAATCTCCAAGGAATGAATTCCTTATACATGAAAGAGATATCCTCAATGGAATAGTCCTACAACTGATAGTACATTGTCCCATTATCTGATATCAACTGGGTCTCTCACTCAACTAACATGCATGAGTTATTTATGAGAGAATATTCAATTATCTGAAGTGCAGCGATTACATGGATGCATGCATTAACTAAGTGAACTCACAATTTGTTCAACAAATTGTCTGAACTAATCTAACTGGACTTAACTCAGTTAACTAAGCTAACTAATTACAACTCAAAGTACAAGTTATCGCGATCTCCTTTAATCAAGGGATAACTTTCTCAATCAATGGAGAAATTGTTGCATGTATTCACATAGACTTCATGTTTGATCTTCTATAACTAATTAACTAAAGATGAATTAATTAATTATTTTACAAAGAGCTACTAAGATCAAATTCAAATTTTAATTCTCAATTTTAGTTTAGGGACTAACTAAAATTGGAATGTATCTTGAAATGCTATTTATAGAAGTTCTATTTTTAGCACTTTTATTTTTAGCATTTCTTGTTACTATTTTCAACAATCCCTCTCAACAAGAAAACGATTATCAGTCACCCCAATCTTGTCTCTGTGGAACTCAAATTTGCATTTTGGCAATGCCTTATTCAAAATATCTGCGTTTTGATCATTGGTCAAAACATACAGCAACAACATGATCATCTTCACCACACAGTCTCAAAGATGATGACACCAGATATCAATGTGCTTGGACCTGTCTTGAAAAACTGGATTCTTAGAGAATTTGATACAACTATGATTATTGTAGTAGATCATAATTGGATCCATCCTCTGACCAAACAATCCCACTAGAATCTTCCACATCGAAATGGCCTTGCATGTTGCCTAATTGGCAGCCATGTATTCAACCTCTGCTAAGCTAAGTGAAACTAACCTCTCTCTCCTGCTGTACAAGGAAACTACAACTAAACCAAGGTTGAAGATTCCTCTAGAAGTGCTCTTCCTGTCTGATGGACTCCATAACCAATATGCATCTATGAAGCCCTGAAGCTTCCCTCCCTTTATCCATATATACCACAATCCAAACTAAGATGTTCCTTTGAGGTATCTCAGCACATGCTTTTCTACCTTCCAAAACAGCTTGGTAGGCTGAACCATAGCTTGAATTAGTTGGTTCACCGCAAAGCATAAGTCTGGTCATGTGTTCACTAGATAGATTAGTGAACCCACAAGCTGTCGATAAACAGTAGCAACTACTACCTCACCTAAAGTAGCATCCTCCTTCCTTGAGTTACCAGCTAGAGGAGTCTACATGGGTTTGCACTTATCCATGTGGAAGTGCCTGAGTATCTCATTGGCATACTTTCCTTGAGACGCAAATACTTCCTTGTCTTTCTGCCATGCTTCCATGCATAGAATGTAGTGCAGAAGACCCATGTTTTTCATCTCAAACTTTCTTGCAAGGTCTTCCTTGCAAGACTTGATCAACTGATCATCACGTGTTAAAATCATATCATCCACATAAAGAACAATGATTAATGGCTTACCTTCTACCAAGATGTGGTAAAGGATCATATCTACTTCACTCTTGGTGAAGCCCAACCCGTTGAAATAGTTGTTGATCCTGGTGTACCAAGCATGAGGTGCTTGCTTCAGCCCATAAAAAGCCCTCTTGAGTTGGCACACATGTGACTCATGAGCGAAGGTCTCAAAACCTTACAGCTGCTCAATGTACACCTCTTCCTCAATCTTCCCATTGAGGAAAGCAGTCTTCACATCCATCTGATGGACCTTCCAACCCATACGAGCTTATAGTGCCAACATCGATTTGATAGATGAGTACCTTGCTATAGGAGCAAAGGTCTCATTATAGTCAATCCCTTCGACCTGTGAAAAACCATGGGAAATAAACCTTGCCTTATGTTTCTCAATACTGCCCTCAGCTACCTGCTTTACCTTGTAAATCCATCGATAACTTACCACTGACTTATCCTAAGGTCTTGGGACAACATCCCACACACTATTTTGAATGATAAAGTTGTACTCCTCTACCATAGCATCAACCCAGACTGGTTTTTACATTGCTTCCTCGAATGAAGAAGGATTGGTCTCTACACACTCCCAAACTAGGGCCATGTAACTAGTGTACTGCTCAGATGATCTCCTCTCTCTGCGATGAGAAGATGGTTGTCCCACATCCTCTCACACATGCATCATCAACCTGCTAGCTTCAATTGAGTGTTTCCATCCATCTCTGGAATACTCAGCATGAGTGGATGTCTCCACTCCCGCATCCTCTACATGTAGCTGCTCCACATAAACCCTGAGGCTCCTCCTCCGTAGGAACTAAAAATTCCTCCTCTACACGAAAATTGAGCTCCCTCTCAAGTGATACTCACATGGATTTCTACTCGTTTAGCATCAGATTTCTACATACCACTGTCCTTTGTCTAGTAGGCAAGAACACTTGATAGTTGTGGGGTGTATTAGTGTACCCCACAAATATCCCCAACTCAGCTGTCGAATCTAGCTTCCTTCGAGCATCTTTGGTCACATGGAAATAAACTGATGATCCAAATATCCTGACGTGCCTCACATCTGGTCACTTCCTAGAAAAGGCCTCCATGGGTGTTTCCATTCCCAGTATACGATGCAGGCTTCTGTACAACAAGTATACTATTGTATTGCATGCCTCAACCCACAAATGAAGTGGTAGGCTTTGGTCATGCAACATCGCTCAAGTTTCTCCCACAGTCGATTTGTTCTTCCTTTCAGCCACCCCATTCTGTTGTGGGTTATGGGCTGCCATCAACTCCCATTTAATTCCTTCTGCTACACAGAAGTCCTTAAACTATTGGGAGACATACTCTCCACAATTGTCGCTACACAAGTCTTTTATTTTCTTTCCAGATTCTTTCTCTACCAAGGCTTTAAACTCACAAAACCTTAAGAAGGTCTGATCCTTCTTTTGCATAAAGTAGATCCAATATCTACGAGAAAAATCATCAATAAAAATAACATAGTACCTTTGTTTAGCGGTGGAGGCTGTAGAGAATGGTCCACACACATTTGTGTGAACTCGCTCTAGGATTGCTCTAGATCTACTGTCTCAATCCTGAAAGGGACATTTCACATACTTACCAAAGGTACAACCTCTGCATGTATCCGTCTGCTCCATTTTTCCCTTGGGTAGTCCAGTAGAAATCTACTGCATAATCTTCAACGCCCCATGGTGCAAGTGGCCCAATCTTCTATGCCATAACTTGCCACCATCTTGGTTGTGCACCAACTCTGATTTGGAACTCAATGCAGCACAGTTGTCTACCTCTAGCTTATAGAGATTCTTTACTCGAATCCCAATCCTCTTGGTCTGTCCACTACCAATATGCCTCATGAATACTTTTCCTTTACTAAAGACTACATCATAGCCTTTGTCTTATAGCATAGCGATAGACACAAAATTCTTCTTTAGAATTTACATCAGTCAAGGTGAGAGGAGCTCCATGCTCCCTCTAAAACACAACCTTACCTTCCCCTAAAACATGGTACTTTCCATCATCGCCCATCTCAATCAGCATCTGGAGATCCTTCTCCTCCAGGGTACTAAAAAGATTCTTTTCGCTAGACATGTGGAAAGAGGATCCACTATCCAGGTGCCAAACACATCCTACAATGGATGAAACCAGGCATGTGATGAGAGAGAAATCCAATTCGAACTGTGAAGCCAGTGCCTCACCATCTGATCCCTCCGAGGTTCCCTCCTTGGATTTATTTTGTGTACAATTCATCATATAATGGCCCACCTCATGAAAATGAAATCATTGCACTTTCGATTTGTCAAACTTTTCCCACCATTTTAAGAACTGGATTTGGAATGGGACACCTTCCCTTTCCCTTTCCTCACCTTACCCACTAAGGCTAGATTTTCTTCATCATCTTGGTTTGATGAAGATACATCTCTCGTGCTTCTTCTTATCTCCTCTTGCCTCAGATCCGACCAAAGTCGTTCCAAATCTGGTAGTTTCTCTCTTCCATTAACCGAATCTTGGTAGCTATGCCAGCTCTTAGGATGACCGAGGAGAGCAAGAATCACCATGTCATCATTGGCTATCATGATCCCTACACTTCCAAGCTCATCCCTGCAGGTGGTGAGCTTGTTCAGATATGTAGAGATCATGTCACCCTTTTCACACTTTATTTTCCAAAGCTTGTCTTTCTACACCAGCTTCCTCTAATCACTATTGCTCTGATATAGATCTTTCAACGTTTTCCACATTGAAAATGGTGTCTCCTTCCCATGGAGGCTCGAGACAATGTGGTCTCAAACTCCCTCCACGAGGATTCTCCTCATTCTAGCCACACATTTCTTCCATTCCACCAATTTTGTAGCATTAACCACTGCTAGCTTGTGGACTTCTTGATCAATGAAGTCCTTTAGACTATTTTTCTCTAATACTGCTTCCATGCGATACTTCCAGGCCATATAATTCGAGCTTCCATAAAGCACATACTTGGGTCTTAAACCGTTGAATGCCATTGGTGAAATTTGCGATGTGATAAGAATTCAAATTCTATAATCAGAAACTGGAAACTTCTCCCTTCTTTGTATATTGTTCTTTGCTTTGATCACCTATGCTTTGATACCATGTAGAATTCCCCATAGTATATGAATAGATTATACAATGTACTAAAGCAAAATAAAAGATCTACTTCTACAACAAACTTGGGGAATCTTAATCGATTTTCAGCAAGATGAAATAGAACACATATAACTGAGAATGAGAAGGCATTCACACATCAACATAGAAGAATACTCTGGGGAAAGCCTTTGCTAAAAACCCTGATCTCTATATTATCATACAAGTGGAAATATGTCCGGATTATAGAAAGCATTAGCTCACAAGCTATCCAGCTCTCAGTACAATCCCTCAATGCAGCTCACAAACTAAATAGACACAAGATATGCCTTCCCTCAACAGTCCAAGCCTCCTATTTCCTTGCGTAGTTTCTCTTGGGATCCAATGTTGCCACCTATGTCAATTGGCCTCATCTCACACTCATCAAGCTCAAAAGTAACTGTGAAATCTCCAAGGAATGAATTCCTTCTACATGCAAAGAGATATCCTCAATGGAATATTCCCGCAACTGATAGTACACTATCCCATCATCTGATCTCAACTAGGTCTCGGACTCAACTGACATGCATGAGTTAGTTATGAGAGAATATTTCGTTATCTGAAGTGTAGCAGTTGCATGTATGTAAGCATTAACTAACTGAACTCACAATTTGTTCAAAAAACTATTTGAACTAATCTAGCTGGACTTAACTTAGTTAACTGAGCTAACTAATTACAACTCAAAGTACAACTCATCTTGATCATCTTTAATCAAGGGATAACTTCCTCAATTAATGTAGAAGTTGTTGCATGTCTTCACATAGACTTCATGTTTGATTTTCTACAACTAATTAACTCAAGATGAATTAAGTAATTATTTTACAAACAATAGCGAAGATCAAATTCAAATTTTAATTCTCGATTTTAGTTTAGGGACTAACTAAGATTGGAATGTATCCTAAAATGCTATTTATAGCAGTGTTATTTTTAGCACTTCTATTTTTAGCATTTCTTGTTGTTATTTCCAACACTCCCTCTCAACAAGAAAGGGATTATCAGTCACCGCAATTGTGTCTCTGTGGAACTCGAATTTGCATTTTGACAATGCCTTATTCAAAATATTTGCATTCTATTCCTCATTTGAAACATACAACAACAACACGATCCTCTTCACCTCACAGTCTCGAAGATGATGATACTGGATATCATTATGCTTGGACCTGTCATGAAAAACTAGATTCTCAGAGAGTTTGATACAACTCTGATTATTGTAGTAGATCACAGTTGGATCCATCCTCTGACTGAACAATCACACTAGAATCTTCTGCATCCAAATGGCCTTGCATGTTGCCTGATTGGCAGCCATGTATTTAGCCTCTGCTAAGCTAAGTGCAACTAACCTCTCTCTCCTGTTGTACCAGGAAACAGCAGCTGAACCAAGGTTGAAGATTCCTCTAGAAGTGCTCTTCCTGTTTGATGGACTCCCTGCCCAATCTGCATCTGCGAATCCCTGAAGCTTAACTCCCCTTATCCATTTGTACCATAATTCAAACTAAGGTGTGCCTCTGAGGTATATTAACACATGCTTTGCTACCTTCCAAAACAGCTCGGTAGGCTGAACCATAGCTTGACTCAGTTGGTTCACCGCAAAGCATAAGTCTAGTCGTGTGTTCACTGGATACATTAGTTAACCCACAAGTTGCTGATAAACAGTAGCAACTACTACCTCAATTGAAGTAGCATCCTCCTTTCTCCAGTTACCAACTAGAGGATTCGGCATGGGTTTGAACTTCTCCATGTGGAAGCACCTGAGTATCTCATTGGCATACTTTCCTTGAGACACAAATGCTTCCCCATATTTCTGCCACACATCCATCCATAGAATGTAGTGCATAAGACCCATGTTTTTCATCTCCAAATTTCTTGCAATGTCCTCCTTACAAGACTTGATCAATTGATAATCACCTGTTAAAATCATATCATCCACATAAAGAACAATGATTAATGGCTTACCTTCTACCAAGATGTGGTAAACGTTCACATATACTTCACTCTTGGTGAAGCCCAACCCATTGAAATAGTCGTCGATCCTGGTGTACCAAGCATGAGGTGCTTGCTTCAGCCCATAAAAAGCCCTCATGAGTCGACACACATGTGACTCACTGGCGAGGGTCTCAAAACCTTACGGCTGCTTAATGTACACCTCTTCCTCAATCATCCCATTGAGGAACACAACCTTCACATCCATCTGATGGATCTTCTAACCCATATGAGCTTATAGTGCCAACATCGATTTTATAGATGAGTACCTTGCTATAGGAGTAAAGGTCTCATTATAGCTAATCCCCTCGACTTGTGAAAAACCATGGGCAATAAAACTTGCCTTATTTTTCTCAACACTGCCGTCAGCTACCTGCTTTACCTTGTAAATCCATCAAGAACTTACCACTGACTTGTCCTAAGGTCTTGGGACAACATCCCACACACTATACTGAATGACAGAGTTGTACTCCTCTACCATAGCATCAACCTAGACTAGTTGCTACATTACTTCCTCGATTGAAGAAGGTTCGGTCTCTACACACTCCCCAAGGAGGGCCATGTAACTAGTGTACCACTCAGGTGATCTCCTCTCTCTGTGATGAGAATATGGCTGCCCCACATCCTCTTGCGTGTCCATCATCAACCCTTTAGCTTCGCTTGAGCTTTTCCATCCATCTCTAGAAGACTCAGCATGAGTGGATGTCTCCACTCCCGCATCCTCTACATGCAGCTGCTCCACATCAACTTGAGGCTCCTCCTCCTTAGGAACTATAAGTTCCTCCTCTGCATGTAAATTGAGCTCCCTCTCAAGCGATACTCACATGGATTTCTTCTCATCTAACGTCAGATCTCTACGTACGACTATCCTCTATCTAGTAGGAAAGAACACCCGATAGTTGTGGGGTGTATCAGTGTATTCCACAAGTATCCCCAACTCAGCTGTTGGATTTAGCTTCTTTCGAGCATCTTTGTTCACATGGAAATAAAACAGTGATCAAAAGATCCTTAAGTGCCTCACATCTAGTCACATACTAGAAAAGGCCTCCATGGGTGTCTCCATTCCCAGTATATAGTGCGGGCATCTGTTCTGCAAGCATACTTTTGTGTTGCATGCCTCAACCCACATATGAAGTGGTAGGCTTTGGTCATGCAACATCACTTGAGTTGCTCCCATGGTCGATCTTTTCTTCCTTTCAGCCACCCCATTTTGTTGTGGGTTATGGGGTGCGGTCAACTTCCATTTAACTCCTTCTGCTGCACATAAGTCCTTAAACTATTGGGAGACATACTCTCCACAATTTTAGGTATTCAAGGCTTTTATTTTCTTTCCAGATTCTTTCTCTACGAAGGCTTTAAACTCACAAAACCTTAAGAAGGTCTAATCCTTCTTTTTCATAAAGTAAATCCAATATCTACGAGAAAAATCATCAATAAAAAAACATAGTACCTTTATTTAGTGGTGGAGGCTGTAGAGAATGGTCCACACGCATTTGTGTGAACTCGCTCTAGGATTGCTCTAGCTCTACTATCTCGATCTTGAAAGGAACATTTTGCATACTTACCCAAGGTACAACCTTTGCATGTATCTATCTGCTCCTTTTTTCCATTGGGTAGTCCAGTAGAAATTTGTTGCATGATCTTCAAGGCCCCATGGTACAAGTGGCCCAATCTTCTATGCCATAACTTGCCACCAACTCTGATTTGGAAATCAATGCAGCACAGTCATCTACCTCCAGCTTGTAGAGATTCTTTACTCGAATCCCAATCCTCTTGGTCTCTCCAGTACTGATATGCCTCATGAATACTTTTCCTTTACTAAAGACTACCTTTCTTCTAGCATAGCAATAGACACAGGATTCTTCTTCAGACTTTACATTAGTCAAGGTGAGAAGAGCTCCATGATCCCTCTAAAACACAACTATACCTTCACCTAAAACACGACACTTTCCATCATCGCCCATCTCGATCTACATTTGGAGATCCCTCTCCTCCAGCGTACTAAAAATATTGTTGTTGCTAGACATGTAGAAAAAGGCTCCACTATCCAGGTGCCAAACACATCCTACCATGGATGAAAGCATGCATGTGATGAGAGAGAAATCCAATTTGAACTTTGAAGCCAGTGCCTCACCATCTGATCCCTCTGAGGATCCCTTCTTGGATTTCTTCTATGGACAATTCATAGCATAATGGCCCATCTCATGATAATGAAAGCATTGCACTTTTGATTTTTCAAACTTCTTCCCACCATGGGATGAACTGGATTTGGAATGGGATGCCTTCCATTTCCATTTCCTCACCTTACTCACTAAGGCTATATTTTTTTCATCATCTTTCTTTGATGAAGATCCATCTATGGTGCTTCTTCTTATCTCCTCTTGCATCAGATCTGACCAAAGTCATTCCCAATCTGATAGTTTTTCTCTTCCATTAGCCGAATCTTGGTAGCTATGCCAGCTCTTAGGAAGACCAAGGAGAGAAAGAATAACCATGTCATCATCGGCTGTCATGATCCCTACACTTCCAAGCTCATCCCTGCAGGTGGTGAGCTTGTTCAGATATGTAGAGATCATGTCGACCTTTTCACACTTGATTTTCCAAAGCTTGTCTTTTTGTGCCATCTTCCTCGGATCGTTGTTGCTCTGATGTAGATCTTTAAATGTTTTCCACATTGAAATTGGTGTCTCCTTCCCATGGAGGCTCGAGACAATGTGGTCCCGAACTCCCTCCATGAGGATTCTCCTCGCTCTAGCCACACATTTCTTCCATTCTACTAATTTTGTAGCATTAGCCACTGCTAGCTTGGGGACTTCTTGATAAATGAAGTCCTTTAGACTATTTTACTCTAATAGTGATTCCATGTGATCCTTCGAGGCTATATAATTTGAGCTGCCATAAAGGGCATACTCGAGCCTTAAACTGTTGAACGCCATTGGTGAAATTTCGGATGTGATGAGAATTCAAATTCTGTAATCAAAAACTGAAAACTTCTCCCTTCTTTGTATACTATTCTTTGCTTTGATCACCTATGCTCTGATACCATGTAGAATTCCCCATAGTATATCAATAGATTATGCAATATACTAAAGCAAAATACAAGATCTACTTCTACAAAAAACTTGGGGAATCTTAATCAATTTTTGACAAGATCAAATAGAATGCATATCACTAAGAAATAGAAAGCAATCACACATGAACACAGAAGAATACTCCGGGGAAAGCCTCAGCTAAAATCCCTGATCTCTGTATTACCATTCAAGTGGAAATATGTCTGGATTACAGAAAGAATTAGCTCACAATCTATCCAGCTCTCAGTACAGTCCCTCAGTACAACTCACAGACTGAATAGACACAAGATATGCCTTCCTTCAGCCCTCCAAGCCTCCTATTTTCTTGTGTAGTTTCTCTTGGGGTCCAATGCTGCCACCTGTGTGAATTGGCCTCATCACACACTCATCAAGCTCAAAAGTAACTGTGCAATCTCCAAGGAATAAATTCCTCTACATGCTAAGAGATATCCTCAATGGAATATTCCTGCAACTAATAGTACACTATGCCATCATCTAATCTCAACTAGGTCTCGAACTCAACTGACATGCATGAGTTATTTATGAGACAATATTTAGTTATCTAAAGTGTAGCAGTTGCATGTATGCATGCATTAACTAACTAAATTCAAAATTTGTTCAACAAACTGTTTGAACTAATCTAACTGGACTTAACTCAATTAACTAAGGTAACTAATTACAACTCAAAGTACAACTCATCCTGATCATATTTAATCAAGGGATTACTTCCTCAATCAATGGAGAAACAGTTGCATGTCTTCACATAGACTTCATGTTTGATTTTCTACAACTAATTAACTCAAGATGAATTAATTAATTATTTTACAAAGAACTGCTAAGATCAAATTTGAATTTTAATTCTCAATTTAGTTTAGGGACTAACAAAAATTGGAATGTATCCTGAAATGCTATTTATAGCAGTGTTATTTTTAGCACTTCTATTTTTAGCATTTCTTGTTGGTATTTTCAACACTAGTTACCATGTACTCTACCTCTATTGAACTGAGTGCAACCAATCTTTGTTTCTTGTTGTACCAAGAAATAGCTACTAACCCAATATTGAATATCGCTCCTCATGTTCTCTTCATGACGGATGGATTCCCTGCCCAATCTTCTTCGGTGAAGCCTTGAAGCTTCAAAACCTCTATTCATTTGTACCACAATACATACTGAGTAGTACCCTTGAGGTTTCTTAACACATGCTTTTCTGCCTTCCAATACAACTTGGTAGGCTTAACCATCGCTTGACTAAGTTGGTTAAATTCATAGCACATATTAGGTAATGTGTTCACAAAATACATGACTAAACCCACATGCTACCTGTAAACAGTATCTTCGACTACTTCCCATGAAGCATCCTCCTTCCTACAGTTACCTACTAGAGGAGTCTCCATGGGGTTGCTTCTCTCCATGCAGAATCTCCTGAGTATCTTGTTAACATACTTTCCCTGATATACAAAAAATTCCCCATCACCCCACCATACTTCCATGCCCATAAAGTAATGCATGAGCCACATTTCCTTCATCGCAAACTATTTTACAGGATCCTCCTTTCAAGACTTGATCGACTCATCATCCTTGTTAGAATCAAATCGTCAAGATATAGAACAACGATAAAGAATTTACCTTCCACCACTTTATGGTATAGGTTTGCATCCACTTCAATTTTGGTGAAGCGCAACATTGTCAAGTAGCTATCGATCCTAGTGTACCAAGCAAAATGTGCTTTCTTTAGCCCATACAACACTCTCTTGAGTCGGCACACATGCAACTCATGGTCAACAGTCTAAAACCCTTCAGTCTACTCTATGTACACCCATCTGATGTATCTTCCAACCCATCTACACTGGTAGTGCCAATATAGATATGATCAATGAGTACCTTGCAACAGGAGAAAAGGTCTCATCATAGTCAATCCCCTCTACCCATGAAAAGGCGCAGGCCACAAACCTAGCCTTATGCTTCTCGACACTACCATCTGCAACTTTCTTTACCTTGAAAAGCCATCGGGAGCTCACCACTAAATTTTCCTTTGGTCTCGGGACCACATCCCAAACATGTTACGAACTATGGAGTCATACTCCTCCACCATGACATCAACCCACATTGGTTTCTTCACTACCTCCTCAAAGGAATATGGCCTTATCTCAACACATTTACTCATAAGAGCCATGTATCCATTTTACCTTGTAGGTGACCTTCTCTACCTATGTTGAGATGTGCATTCTCCCACATCCTCCCATGCATCATGCAAAAATCTGTCAACCTCCCTCATTCCATTTCTCCCATCTCTAGAAGGCACTGCTTGATTGGTTGCCTCCACTCCCAAATCCTCTACATGTGGCTGCTCCACATCAATTTGAGGCTCATTAACCTTAGGAGATAAGAGTTCCTCAACCACATGTAGCTCAATCTCCCTCCCAAAAGAAACTTGTAGGGCCTTCTCCTCATTAAATCTAATATCCCTCTGAGCCATTGTCATCCTGTTTGTCAGCAAGTACACCCGCTAGTTGTGAGGTGTATTAGTGTACCCCACAAATATACCCAACTCTATTTTTTTCTCAAGCTTCTTTTGCACATATTTGGTCACATCTAGTCTCTTACCAGAATACGCCTCCTCTGGTGTCTTGATACCAAGAATCTATTGCAGGCTAGGGTTCAACAAATAAACTGTTGTGCTTCATGCATTAGCGAACAAGTGTAGTGGTATCCCTGATAATTCAACATCACCCATTCAAGTTGTATAATGATTTTGTTCTTCCTCTCGGCCACTCCATTTTGCTATGGGTTATGGGGTGTCATCAACTCCCATTTAATCCATTCTATTACACAGAAGTTCTTAGAATAATTTGAGACATACACACCATCATTATCAATCCTTAGAGCTTTAACCTTCTGTCCAGAATTTTTATCAACCCATGCTTTAAATTCACAAAGCTTTGTGAAAGTTTCATCCTTCTTCTGCATGAATAATATCTATCATTTACGAGAAAAGTTGTGAACAAAGATAATATAATACATGTCTTTGGTCGTTGATGTTGTAGAGAATGGCCCACAGGCATATGAATGGAATCCCTCCAGAATAACATATTCTGGACTGTCTCTATCATGAAAGGAATCATTGGTGTATTTTCCCAAAGTACACCCTTTGCATGTATCAACTTGTTCCAGCGTACATTTGGGAATAGTAGTAGAGACCTACTGCAATATTTTCAAAGCCCTGTGATGCAAGTGGCCTAATCGCCTGTTCCAAAACTCGCCAACATATTAGCTGCACACCATTTATTCTTTTATGGTCAAAGCAACACAATCCTCTACCTCCTGCTTATAGCAATTCTCAACTCGAATCCTTATATTATTTACTTTACCCGTGGCTATGTGTCGAAGGAATTCCTTTCCTTTCAAGAAAATCACATCATAGCCTCTATCCTCAAGCATTGTGACTGATACTAAGTTCCTCTTCAACCCAGGAACATACATCACATATCTAAAGGTCAGAGGAGCACCCTTCTCCCTCTAAAAAGTAACCATGCCCAATCTAGTAGCACTATACCTCCCTTCATCACCGATCTCAATGTGAATCTAGAGATATTTCTCCTCCAGGTCAGTGAACAACTCCTTGTAACTAGTTATGTGGAATGAGGCTCCACTGTCAAGGTACCATACACTACCCATCATCGATGACACCATGCATGCAATGAGGGTAAAGTCAATATTGAATTCAGAAGCCAGAGCCTCACTTATCGCTCCTCCTGAGGACTTCTTCTTGGACTACTTGAGCAAACAATTTTAGAAAAATGGCCCAGCACGTGAAAATGAAAGCACTTAAATTTCAACACATATTTCTTCTTACCTCCATGGGAAGACTCAAATTTGGAATGGGATTCCTTTCCCTTCCCTTTTCTTGTCTTACTCGCTAAGGCACATTTTTCCTCACCACCAGTCTTTGATGAGGAACTATCTTTGGTGTTCCTTCTGATCTCCTCCTACATCAAATCCAGCCATAGTCATTCCCAATCTGGCAGCTTCTCCCTCCCATTGACAAAGTTTTAATAGCTATTCCAACTCTTGGGAAGGCCTAAGAGAGTTAGGATCATGATATCATCCTTGGAAAAAATTATTCCAACACTTCCAAATTCATCACAACAGCGAATGAACTTAGTAAAGTATTTTGGAGTGGTCTCACCTTTGTCCATTTTTATTTTTTGATGTTTGTCTTTCAATTGAAATTTCATATGGTCACTGCTTTTCTAGAAAAGATCTGTCAATTCTTTCCACATAGCATACAATGTTTCCCTTCCATGAAGACTCGAGACAATGTGGTCTCAAACTTCCTCAAGGGTTATCCGCCTCACCTTCGCCACACACTTCTTGCATTTGGCAAGATACTTTTCATCCGATATTGCTTGCTTAGGAATGTCTTGATCAATGAATTCCTTGATGCCATTTTCCTCCAATAGTACCTCAATCATATCCTTCTAGGCTATATAATTTGAGCTACCTTCCAAGGTATATTCGAGCTACAAAACCATAGAAATCCATGTGATGATCCTGAAGTATGTATAGAAAATTGAATTTCACCTATAACCCAAAACTCAAAACTTCAAAATATCCTCTAGTATACTATCTTCAGCCTCGATGCCATGTAGATTTGACTGTATATTCTCAGATCATGTAATTTACTAAAAAAAAGACAAAATATACTCTACTTATTCAACAACAAAAACTAATAGATCGACGAAACAATAATAAGCAAGAGGAAGATAATCAAATGCGCATAACACAATATTTCTTTGTGGAAAGCTTACTAGTCAAAACCCTGACTATCTATATTGCATTAATTAGAAATCTGAGTGATAGTACAAAGCTTTTTCTCACAAGATCAATTCTTACAAAAGTATGATCAACTCCCTACCTCACAAGCCTGCTATAGCTAACACTTAGCTAATTATGCTTCCCTCCAAGCCTTTACTTCCTTGCACAATTCCTGAGAGGATCAATGCATATTAATTGGGAAATCATGCTTCCAAAACTATGCAATCTAAACTTATATCCTTCTCTGATTGCATGCATGATCTGTACAACTCAGAAAATCATACAACTGATAGTTCACTTTCCCTGCACTCTAGTATCAACTGGGTCTTTCTCTAAATTGACATGCATGAGTTTCTCATGAGGAAATATTTAGTTAACTGGAGTAACAATAAGGATCCGCTGGCACACCACCTTACTACTAGACCTCTATTAGTTCCACCAATAGTTAGAACTAGTTTAACTGACCATAACTAAGTCAAACTGAGTTATGTAATTACAACTCAAATAAACTCATCCTAGAACCCTAAAATTTAGGGATAACATATACATGACTATGCAAAGACTTCAAAACCAAAATTCCTATGCTAATTAATTCAATTAAACTTAAATAACTATTTACAAGTTTCTATGAGAATAGAATTCAATTTTAATTCTAAGTTTAATTCAAGGAAAAATTAAACTGGAATTTCTTGTTGCCATTTCATAACACTAAGTATGGAACTACCATGTTCCACATGACCATAGAATGGATGAGTCAAACCTCTCTTAAGCCATTCACCCTTGTGCCATATTCCAACCATAAATATGGGACTCAAACCAAAAGAACCAATCAGGGCTTCCCAAGGCTAAACCACCTAACCCTCATGAATAGAAACCAAGCTTTACTTTAATCCATCCCAAGTCACTAGGCCAACAAAATAAACATGTAATAATAGGGTTTTCCATGATCTCCACTAGATCATTAGGCCAAAACAAGCGTGGATTCTACTGAATTTCTCCACCTACGCCATGATGAATTTTCATGTATCCTAGTTTCGCAGGATTTCTATAATTCCACAACAGATCATTACGACCTATGTTGAGACCCACTCTCCAGGCTTTAGTACATATAACATCCCAAGATTACTAGGCCGGATGGGGAGAACCCACCTCTAGAATTTATCGTATATCCTTCCATTCACCAATTGAGGATTCCTAGAGCCACTGAGGCAACACAAAATTCAAATTTCGTGTAACCCACAGTTTGTTTCAGGTGTTACTAGGACATGTTTTCTATCATTGAGAGATCCACCTCACTCAGCTTCAAGTCTATTTGACAATATCGCTCAACCAAAACATGAGAACGTCATCACACCATGGTCATCCCGTATGGAAAACCTAGGCTAAAAACGTTGTCACACCTGGAAAATCCCATGCCATAATAGCAAAGAACCACATGTAATACCATGCATGCCAAATCTACCAAGGAGAAGACACATGAAAATCGATACTTGCAAAGAATCCTATTGTAGATTCTTGATCCTACTCTTCATTTCTTGATCTCTACTTCCTCTTTGCCTTCTTTCTCTAAAGTCTAGGTATGCCACACTCCTCCAAGAGTGCTCCAATAAAACTCTAAGTGTCCAAGAGTATGAGAGAGAGAGAGAATACAAGAGAGATCCACCAAAAACCTGTAAAAAAGCTTGCCAATTGATCCTCGAAAGGATTTTTATCTATGAGGCTTCTATTTTCTTCAATTTCCATTACTTTCCTTCACTTTCCTCCTCACAAACAGCTTGTGACCTTTCACCTTCCTTTTCTACTAATTTTCACTTTTTTCATAAATAAAATGCCAATTAATGCCACTTTGCCTTTCCAAAAACCTTTCCATTTCCTTTGCCAATTTTTTTATTCATAATAAATCGAATGAACACCCACTAGGATGTTCTCCCCACCATTCAACTTGGAATACGTGTCCCATGATCGGGGTCTTATATATTTTTACATGGATTTTTAACCACGATTGTTACAGAGCCCTCCCCCTTGGGGGAACATCATCCTCATTGTCCAATGACACCTATAACCAACAAGACCACTGAAAACAAAACATATTACCCATGGAGCTTTATAACACAAATCAGTATGGTATTTAAAATAATAACCACATATACACACATACACAATTGCTTCACCAAAAAATAATCATACTATCTATGGAGTTGTATAAATCCATCTCAATACCATATTTACAATGATATACACATATGCACATCTTCACAACCATAGATTAAAAGGATATGATTCATGCATCTACAACAAGGTTATCTAGAGACTCACACCTCCACCCTCAAGGTAATACCAATATTCACCTCCTTCCCAGGAAGTCCATAACACACTACAAAGTCAAATCTGCATCCAATGTCCAATGTTATAATCCTATGCCACTTTTCCTCTCAGTGAATAGTTTTCATCTCATTGTTCCAAGGCATACTCCCAATGTGCATCAAATTCCATCTCGCAATGCTAGTAACCAAAACAAATTGATCCTTAACCTTCCCTTCTCTTTTATACAGTCCCTCAGGAAATTCGGTCACCCCTTCCATGTAGTCTCTCACCTTCCAAGTTCCCTGGCATACCCTATCCCAGGTGACCCATCCCTTGGCAATGCTTCCTTGTATTGGAATGCCAAACAAACAAGGAATATACCTGCCTCAAAACCATCGTACATTTCATAACGAACTCATGGAAATAAATGAAGACTATTGGGTACTAGTGTCCCACAATGACCTTACTCCTGAAGTGTTTTACCAACATACTGCTACGTGTTCCAATTTCTTTCACTGTTGCTGCTAATTCCTGTACCAAGCACATAATTTCCATTAGATTCAAAATAAATTGAAATAACTTCAAATCATACCTCATTTGTGGCCCATCAACAAGGTACATTTGCAATTCTGCTCACTTCCTCTCACAACAAGTCAAACTAGCATCTTTGACCAAATCATCATGTATAAACATATCACATCAAGTTAGCTCAAAACATAGCCATCATAGATCAAAATCATAAATCACATTTAACCCTCATAAACTAGAATCATAGATAACATGCATAATAAAACTAAAATAAAATACTAATACTTATCTTTTAATCAATACTTAGACTCTACCTTTGTCCTTATTCTGTATGCACAATGGATCAGTGACCACATATAACAAACACCTAGTGCCTTCTCCTCAACCATGTGCACATACACAGTGTGCGCATTGCACACATACAACCACACACGACATACAACACTTGACATACCACACTTGACATACCACACATAACCCTACACCCAGTGCATAATGCAACACAATACATACTCCAACATCTGGTGTACACCACAACAAAATGCATATACCTACACCTGATGTACACCACGAAAAACATATGTACCCATAGTACAACTCAATGAATACATATGTCACAATACCATAACTATACAATGAACATACATAGTATTATATGCCCAAAACATAGCATGTACGACATGCACACAGTACCAGATGTGCACAAGTACCATATGTACAACATGTACACAGTACCACCTGTACAAAGCACCACCTGCACAACGTGTGCACAACATCACATGTACATCATACCACCTGTAAAACGTGTACACAATGGTAGATGATGACAACACCACATGCACAACATGTAAACGACATCACATGTACACAACACCATATGAACGACATGTTCACAACACCACGTACACACAACACCATATGTGCAACTTGTACACGGCAACACATTCTAACAACACCACTTGCACAATCATGTGCACAACACCATATATACAACATGCAAACAACACCATATGTACATAACACTATATATACAACATTTACATATCACCCTATGTACACAACACTGCATATCCAACATGCACACAACACGATATGCACACAACACCGCATATCGATCATGCAAATAGTACAATATGTACACATCACCTCATATTGAACATGTATAAGCACCACCTATATGTAATGCTACATATGCAACATTGGCACAACACTAGTTGTACCACCTTGTACATAACATTGCATAAACAACATGTACGCACACTATCTATACACAACATTGCATGTGCACAACATCACAGATGCAACATGTAAAACATATACAATGTATGCACAACAATAGTACCACACATCCAATACGACACTATCTCTACCAAGCAACCTTTCTTCCAGTGTCTCTCCACCATCCATCCTTATCCTAACATGTCATAGATCATGTTATTTTCATTCCCCTGATGTATCTCTTAGCATTAGCCTACCCATAACATAAACGTAGAGATAGTATAATCACATAATATCAATTCATATCCACATGCTACTGACATCAAAGATCTATCAGGCTACTCTTCCCACTTGATTCCCCATATGACTAGTAACCTCATCATGCTACTCACCTACATAAGAAATCATTCCTCCACAAGAATGATCCTGGAACACCCTATGGGAAAATAACATAGATACATGGATATATACATACATATACATAATCATTAGTATAAAACAATCATGATCATGTTAGACAACAACATACATACACACATACATATGTATATAAACACCAGCATAATCATGATCATAACATAATTACCAGATAACATAAGGTGAAGGTTAAGTGAACTCCCTTTATCTCTGCACGCCATGCACAACATTGAGAACAATTATTCCTAACATATCTAAGGCATCTGATGCCTCAAATCCATTTACTTTGCCTTTCCTATTACCTTTCTCTTGACTATACTACCATTGTCCATTTACACCAATGGACCGAACCAATCCAACCAGTTGTCATATTTTGAACTTCAACTTCCCTTACTCATGCACCAAGTTTCATTGAGCTCTTACATTACCTACTAGGTTTCATTCATCTCTCCTTGAGCTCCTTTAAGTTTCCTCTTTCTGAACCAATTCCCAAGACCCTTAAGATATAAAAGGCAAGAGATAACATAAACAAGAAGAAAACCATGAAAACCAATAACAATACAACACCGTGAAGAAAGTGGTATGGCCATACACTAGACATAAACAAAGTTTCAAATCGAGAACAAAAAAATAACAAATAATCAAAATCACAAGACTTTCAAAAAACACCATGACTCAATCCCCATGGTTCCCAGTGTTCCCAAAGGAAAGCTCAACCTAAAATTACATGCCTGTCTCTTTTCCATGTAATCCCCTAGCTCATATTGCCATAAATACACAACTATTTGTGCATAAATAAACCTAAAAATACAACAGTTACCTTACCTTATCGGGCCAAGCATGTTGCTTGCAACTAAACACACCCACACCATCTCTCAAGGGACTCCAATCCTTTGAAGAATTTAGTCATGACTAAATCCAACTTTTATACCTATCGAATACATATTTGTGAATATAACACACATCCTCATAATGTCAAAAAAATTCAACGTTAAGAAGACTTCATGTATGCAAAGCACTCATTCGTTCGGAATTAGGATTTCCAAAAATAGTCAGAGGAATTTTCACCCAATTCCTTCCATTTACCTTTTCTTTCCTGCAATTCAGTCTTACTATGCATTGTTACATCACCCAAGTGTTAGTTATATAAACACATGAACTATTACCCTGTCAAGCTAATACCAAGCATGTTTTCCTGCAACTTCTCACACATGTTAGTCTCATGTTCCAAATATCAAGACACCATGTATATTAATTTGAAATCAACATTTACCAATTATAATAACCATGTCATACTAAACAATAAAATCACACTCATCAGCCATAATACGTAATGCTATAACTATCACCTCCTTACACTCAACTACATATCAATTGTCTCAACAAATATGTATTAGTACGATCATCTTAAAACAATACCATTTCGGAGAGAAATGCTATATACAAATACTCATATCATTCAAGTAATTAAACACCCAGACAACAAATAAATGATTTAATAGACACCAAACACCGAGTCACCAAATAGATGAACTTAGTGAAACAATCAAGCACCAAATATGTGACATAAGAAAACCCATACCTTAATATATCCAAGGAAAGGCTATCTTTTCTTCACAATCAATCTAGATTAGCATGATATAACTTCACAAACTATCAACTAAAATATAAATAAGGTCATGATATTCATAATAGTAATTAGTTAACATGTTCACAACATAAGCTCATAAAAAATCATCATTGATACAGAATAATCACATCTCAATAGTCAGACTAGATTAGTATGACATAATATCACATAATATTAAATCATACTAGAATGTCATAACACTAACCATTTTCATAAACCAGTTCAACTTAGTACGAAACATATAACATCAAGATCTTAATGTAATAACCCTAATAATCAAGTTAACAATCATATAACAAAACTAAGTTAACATATAACATGCTCATCAATAACATATACCATAATCATTGAGGTAGCTACAAGTTAACATATAACATATTCATCAATGACATACCACATAATCATCAAGTTAACTAACATGAAAAAAGGAACAATGCATATAACCATAGGTTTCTATCATTCATAACTATCTGACACATGTGCATATAACTACACTAATAAACTAGAATACATCATGTATGTAACCATAACAAAAATAGAATGGGAGGAATACACATAACAATAATGCATATAACAATCCTTAACATAACATACAAACATGTATGACGAAATGCTCTTGCCTTGAGGTCCAATGCTACAAATTCATTTTGATGGTCTACATGTCCTAGCTTATCTCAACCAACTAATTAGCATCATAACATACCAATAACATCGTGATGACCTAAAATTCATACAATGACCTCACAATTCATGTTTGACCTACCATACATTCATAACTATGGTTAACATGCATAACTATAACCATGAAAATACATGCATTACAACATATAAATAGTGACATGCATAATAAATGCATATAACCATACACTCATGATGACACATTCCAAAACAACACCATCAACTTTCCGTGGCAACCACACTATGACCATGACTGACACCATGTATCTAGAACAAGCATATAAAACATAAGGATGATTAACACACATGCAACTAACATGAATGCATGACCAACACATAACCCATATAATCTGAGGGGTGAACCATGCTTTGATACCATTCTGTAGTATTAGAGATGACCCAAAGCTCAGAGATGAACTTGCTCTAATACCACTCTGTAACACCCTCCTCCCACATCTACCCAAGTAAGTGGCCAACCACGGTAAACATGTGATGAGAGGCTACTATGATGGGATTCAACCTCCTATGTGGTTGTAAGGAAGTGGAATCGATAGAAACACAACATACAAACCTTCCACATTTGCTACAAGACTCTGAGGAATAATACCAACAACTCAGGTAAGTATTCCCTGGTTCCCACTAAGATTTTAAACTAATTAATCCCTGAACACTCCCATGATATGGGAATGCATGCATTGAGAAGGCTTTGGACACTCCCACAACATGGTATGTCAGCATCTAGGGACTATTTTTCCTAGTGTTGTGCTAGCATCCCTAGATTTGAGCCACATTTTGAAGCCCAGAGCCAAGGTCACTTCCTAGAACTGAATTTCACGTTCAGAACAAAATGATAACAAGGGAATGATGATACAAATAAAATTACTTGAACAAGGGCTTGACTAGACTACTACTAGCCATGACAGACATTTCGTCAAACATATCACAAATATGTAATCTACATGTGTAAACAACAGATTTAAGTAGAGTGTCTCATACTTATCTAAGAATCGCTAAGACACATTGCTCCATTATATTATTAGCAGCATTATCATCTATTAGGTTATAGATACATTGTTCACTCATTTACAAATAAAAACATGAGGAGATACATACATCATACTATCATAATACATGCTTATAAAGAGCATAATAAGAACATAAATATCAATCGTACATCACATATAGAATCCACATATAAACCAATATATTTACACATAAGATATCAAGGACATAACCTCTTACTAATGAATGAAAAATATAACCCAGTATGGGACTACCATGTTCCAGCTGACCATAGAATGGTTGAGCCAAATCTCTCTTCCATCGTTCACCCCTGTGAACTTTCACCTTCCTTCTCTTGTAATTTCCATTATTTGCACAAATAAAATTCCAATTAATGCCACTTTGCCTTTTCAAAGCCTTTTTCATTTCCCTTTCCAATTTCCTTAGCCATAAAAAACCGAATGAATGCCCACTATGAGGTTTTTCCCACCATTCAACCTGGAATACGTGTCCCATGACCATGGTCTTATATATTTTTACATGGACTTTTAACTAGGGTTGCTATAAATAGTTATAATTTCTTGAATGTAACATTTTGTCCTCTCCAACAGAAAATAACATGATAACTTTTTCTTCATACATGTGAAACATATATTTGTTTCCAAAGGAAAATGACAAATTTTGCATGGAAAAAGCACATTTCTTTTCCAAGGGATCAAAAACATAAAATTTATTCTTTCATGCATGCAAAGAAACATTTTCATCTTACCAGAAGAACTATCCTGGTAACTATATATCATCTTCTCCCAAAAGAAGGCTAATACCATGGATAATCCCCTTAGGTGTGAAAATGCATATTATGTTTCCCAAAAGAAGGCTAACAAAATCCATATTATGCGATTCCACCTTCCTTTTCTCCAGAAATCAAATAACAAAACTATACTTTTCCAAGCATGCAAGTGCATATCTTTCGCTAAAGAATATTCAAAAGGAATCTTAACACAACAGAGCATGTGATTACCAATTTTCCACTCCAATAATCTAATTCAATAATACATACAACGACATCTTTTTCTCTTCTCTTCTCTTTGAAGAGTTCTGACACAACAAGTAATTCCTTGCATGCAAATATACATTTATTTTCCAAGGAATCTAACAAACTAATTATTCATTTTCCAAAAGTTCGCTAACTCACTAGCTATTATGCTTGCAATTAAAAATATTTTCCTATCATTTCACACATCAGACAAATTTGTAATATTTCCTCAAGAAGTAGAATGAATAACAAATCCTCCTCAAATAACACAACCAATTGTATTTTATGAAAAGGTTTTAAGTGAACTCTTTCTCAGAAAAGTTACTTATCTCTTTCTACATGACTCAAACTTCCCATGCATATAAAATAACATATTCATTTCTAGTAGATCAAATATACTAGATATTATTCCTATGAGCATAACTACATATTATCTTTAAGCGATAAATATTTCTCTTTAAAATTTAATTCATATGAATCATGAGAACATCCTTGGTAATATTTTAAATGAAATAACTTAATTCCTTTTTAATAATTATCAACATAATATTTTTTTGTGCATGTGAATGACTTATTTCTTTTCAACAAATATCAACATAATTTTTCTATTTTTGTGCATGCAAATAACTTATCTCTTTTCAAGAAATGTCAAACTTAATGGTTATTTGTTTGCTCATGCAATTAATTTATTTATTTTCAACAAAATTAACACAATCATTATCTCTACATGTACACAAACAACTATTCTTAGTGCACTGACAAATCAAATGGAAACACTATGTTTTACTATGTTTTTCTTATTATAGTCATTAACTTTGGACGCAATTTCAGAACACTTGGAAACAAATTTTCGGGAAAAGAAAACACTTTTTATTGGGAATAGGTTCATTAGAAAAAGAAAATATCAACTTTTACATAGGTGTCATGGTTTGGAAGATTCGAATGAATCATTGCATGCCAATTTTCTAGATTTAAATATTTAAAAAAAATATGTTTTAGTCATCAACTTTGGGCGCGATTTTGGAGAAGATGAAAACTAATTTTCAAATATGAAAGAGGATTTTGGTGAGAGTGAGCTTATTTACAAAAATCACTTTCAGTTTCAACACATATATGACGTTTTGGGAGATACATAAACATATTTGGACCCTATTATTCAATAACTCATCTAATTCACACTATCATTTAGCCATGAAATCTTTTCAATGCACAAAACACTTATTCCTCTATGCACAAATTTCCACAGAGGTTTTCCAAGAAAATAATATAAACTCTTTATCATATGAAATCAATCATGCAAATAAATTTGATTCTTATTACTTCATGCACCATCTGAAAACAAAATAATTTCCGAAGAGCATACTTACTTATATTTCAATCCATTCTTGGAATCCCTCATCCCAACGAGACTCCTGATGTGTTATTCTATGTTGATTCAATCATGTTCGTCACACTACTATATCCAACAATGGCCAAGTAAGATATGAAGCAATTATGTGTTGAGTTCACCGCTAGACCAAATTTCATTCAACCAATTTTGTACATAAAATTATGAAAAACACTCCTTCCTCTATTTTGTCTTGATTCTACATGTATTTTTTCATTAGTTCTCATATTTTACCATAGGCACACAATAAGTAGAATTAATAAAATTAAATAGCTTTTCTAAATCCTAAAATAGTTCCATAAATCAATTTTTTTCTAAATTCTAAAGTCACTCAATAAATCATCCATAAATCTCTCATTTGTTTTTTCAAGATAGAATTTCTTTTGCCTTATGGACAACATATCACTTATACATAGATTTTTTAAAACTATGACTAATTAGTTCTAAAACTCATAAAATATACCAACTTTAATAATACAATTTATTTACATAGAAGAATATAAATTATTCTAAATAAAATAATTAAGAATTAATTATTCTTGTAATATCCATATAGGAATTAATAATATTTAATTATTCAAAAACATCCATTTTATGATATTTTTATAGTAGATTATGCCAAGGATATTACATACTCCCCTCCTTAATGAGAACACCATCCTCAAATTTATTCTCTTGTTGGAACATTAAATTTTACTCAAAATATAACAATCTAAAAAACCAAAAATGGAATCCTTTCCCTTTGGAATGAAGGATTTTTACGTTCAATAAGTATAATCAATAATGCATATCAATAATCATAATACTTCCATATGTACTCAGAGAGTTCCAACTCTTTAATCATCAAAATTATAAAACACTATATCATGAGCATGATTTCTTTTATTTAGGTGTCACATCAGTCTTTATTTCCCACTGGTGTTGTTTTCAAATTAGTAATTTCAGTAAAATTCAAACTCATGGCATTTATCTCTAGAAAGTTGTCTCGTCTGTGAATAATTTAGAGTTCAATAGCTCATTGTTTTATCTAATATGAATTATTTCAGTTACATATATATTTCAATTTATTTATTCTATGCAAGCATATAGATCATTCTTTTCTAACATGTGGATTTCCTTATGCAGACCTGTAGACACAACCTATTTCATTGAAATTGTCGATTAGATAAATTAAGAACATGCATGAAAATGTACAACACATACAACCGATTAGAAACATGAAGCTTATAGTCTATTTTAACCTCAAACATATTTAGACGATTTCAAAATCAATAGGAGAATATAGACATAATTTCATCTAACTGTAGTTAATGCCTAGGAATTATTTAGGAATCAAGCATATTCCACTCAACTGTGAACTATATTTAGTAGTTACCCACTGAGCTAAAATATCTACTTGCCACTAGAATCAACTACCTCATTGATTCCTTGGTGGGTTATTTTATAGATTTCTTTCCAGCATATTTTTAGTAGTGTCCTATTTTAAGGTACACCAATATTTCTCCTATGCCTTTTTTGTTTTAGTTTTTTTCATTTCTTTTTTCTTTATAGCACGTTTTTCTCTCCCTCAATGCTTTATTTCACCCCACTTAGTATTTATATCTAACTAAGTGATTAACATAATATTTCTCTCTAATTATGTTAATATTTTCCTTTTTATTATTTCCTCTAAGGAATTTTTTTTTTTGAGGAACCTTTTAGGGAAGGTTCATCATGTGGACATAACCACCAATAGTTTTACATAAGTTGGAAAGAAGTATTCTAAATGTCTAGTTATCTTTCCTGAATATCGAAAATAATGTATGTATTAATTCAATAATAAAATAATATATTACATCATCACATCAGTCCCATATTGGCTTCCATACCCATTGAATCCAATAATAATTCAACGCCTAAAAATAGTCAATGTCTAAAATTCTATTTTAATTTACATAATTGTTTATTTGAATATGATCATTTAAGTGACGGAAAATTTATGTACCTCAAGAATCCATACTTGACCCTGAGCATGGGTCCCACATTTTGTAAAAGTGCATTGACAAAAAGTCATCCCATGTCATACAGGTGGTATACATTCCAAATTTCCACATAATAACAATCAATAAAACTTAGAAAAAACATTAATATATCTTACATACCATATCATTAAACTTTCTGTAATGTTCCACCTTACCAACCATAAATATTATAGAGAAATCACAGTCGCGTCAAACACTAAGACACAAAATACGATATTTTTTATGTTTCTTAATTACATTGGACACTTACTCTAATCCATCACCGTTTAAGATAATTTATGTCCAATAATAGAATTTCTAGATGGTAATACACGTTTCCATTTTATTATCAAACAATATAAACATTTTCGAACTAAACTCTTATTTAAAACATTTGGCCTTGCTTCACTCCTAAAATTAATTATAAATCTTATAAAAATTTAACTCCATAATTAATCCTTGATGTTTAATGACCATTCTAAACATGATCTCACATTCTTAATCATGCCTTCAATGATTACCAACATGTATATTTTTACATAACCTCATTCTTTATTGTCTCACAATAATAGAAATGCTTCACGCAAAGGTAAAACTACAATCCATCTTCATTGATGCATTCCTACAAACACTTTAGTAACATGAAAAACTACATATATTGGCAATTTTTTAAGTTTCTTTTACAATTAGCTTACAACCATTTAAGCTATAACCATTGGGGAATTTTGGGAAAATAGTTTGCAAGAATGCAATCTACAATCATTGAGACATTTTATGAAATAGTTTGGAAGCATGCAGTCTAAAACCATTGAGGAATTTTATGAAATAGTATGTAGGCATGCAGTCTACATTCATTGAGGAATTTTAAGAAACAATTTTCAAGCATGCAATCTACATCCAATGAGACATTGTAACAAGGAGTTTGCAAGCATGAAATCTACAACCAATGAAGAATTTTAAAAAATAGTTAGCAGACATGAAATAAATTTTCATAAGGATGTTTAAACTATCAGAGAGACAATAAAACTAGAATTCAGAAAATAACATGAACCATATTAATATCAACAATGGTAAAATTTCTACAAAACAACACACTCAGTTATCCCTACAGGGCAGTGACAAATAAGAAAAAATCCACCAAATTATGGAATCTATGTTTGAAAAGAACATTTTGGGAATTAAAGTAGGGGTTACATGGGCATTAGGAATGAATGCCCCCTCTATTGTGTTGAATCACATCCAAAACTCTTGGGGATGCAATCCTTTATACCAACACAACTTTGGATCTCATTTGCCACTTTTGTCAAACACATGGAACACAAACTTTTGTCTACAACTCTACATGAAGAAAGACAACCCAAAAGTATGCTAATATGAGTTTTTCATTGAATTTAAGTTCCTATATGAATTCAACTTCACTCATTGTTCATTTTTAACATCTAAAGAGGTTCTTTCAATGTTTTTTTTTTAACATTCTATTATTCATTTCAAGGTCAACCCCAACATAAATTCATTCATTCTTTATAAGCAGTTCATTGTAACTTTAGTCATGTTTTATTTTTTATTTTTTTATGCACTGTAATCATTATTGTAATAGTATGCATGAAAAGATGGGTAATTAATCCTGACTATAACTAGTGAGTTCTCATGATTGTTCATTAGTGAAACAAAGTTTTTATTTTCTTTTATCTGCATCAATATTGAAATGTCATGTGCACAAATTTTAAAGCAACATTATCACTTTCTATTCTTTAATGTTGTCAATAATCATGCATCGTGCATCTCATGTCAATTGTAGTCTACTACAAGTTCGGTTAGAGTCATACCTGAGATTATTCCCACTAGGATCATACCTCTACTTCTTTTCTACATAATGATTCCCAAAAGGTGCCAGTGTTGCAACCTTTTGCTTTGACAACACTTGTAACATCCTCTGGTAACCTCGCAGGAAAACGCATTGAGTTAGGAAATTTTTTGGGCATTTATCAATGTGTAAATTTCTAAATTACTTTATGTAATCCCTAAATGATCATTAGAATAATCATCAACATTACATAGATAAATATTTAGTTTTTATATAGGTGTCATGGCTGGGAAGATTAGAATGAATAATTTCAGCCAATTTTTCCATATTCAGATAATAATTTTTTTTTGTTTTAGTCATCAACTTTGGGTGTTTTATTAGAGAAGCTAAAAAAAAAAATTCAAATATGAAACCGTTTTTTGCTGAGAATGGGTCCATTTACAAAAATCACTTTAAATTTTTACACATCTATCATATTTTGGGAGATACGAAAACATATTTGGAGCCTATTTTTAAATAACTCATGCAATTCACACTATTATTTAGCCATGAAATCTTTTAAGAATTTAGTTCACAAAACATTTATTCCTCTATGAACAAAATTCCATGAAGGCTTTCCAAGAAAATAATATTGACTCTTTATCATATGAAATCTTTCATGCAACTAAATTTGATTCTTATTACTTCATGCACCATATGCAAACAAAATAATTTTTAAAGAGCATAGTTACTTATATTTTAATGTGTGTTTGGAATCCCTCAAGCCAATGAGACTCATGACACATTATCCTATGTTGAATCAATAACGTCTATGACACTAATATAGCCAACAATGGACAAGTAATAGATGAAGCATTCTGGCTTGAGTTCCCTACCACACCGAATTTCATTCAACGAATTTTGTACATATACTTATTCAAAAACACTCCTTCCTCTCTCTTCGATTCATTCTACATGTATTTCATCAAATTTTCCCATATTTTAAAATAGACATACAATAAGTAGAATGAATAAAATTAAATATTTTTCTAAATCCTAAAAGCATTCCATAAATCACCCATAAATCACTCCACAAATGAGATTTTTCATAAACTCTAAAATCACTCCATAAATCAAGGTTTTCCTAATCATCCATAAATGTGTCATGTTTTTTTAAAGGTATATTTTATTTTGTCTTATGGACACCATATTACTTATCCATAGATTTTATAAATCTATGACTCATTAGTTCTAAAACTCATAAAATATACAACTTAGAAAATACAATTTATTTACATAGAAGAATATAAATTATTCTTCCATGTAAAAATTAAGAATTAGTTCTTGTAATATTATTGTAATTAAGAATTAGAAGATTATTCTTCCTATAGTATCCATATAATAATTAATAATGTTTAATTATTAAACAATGCTCATTTTATGAGAGTTTTTACGGTAGCTTATTCCAAGGATATTACAATTATGGGTCGAGCTACTAGTTCCTAGAGCCCTAGGAAACTTGGTTAAAGACCGATCTAGTTGGTGTTAGTGATTCTTGATCGTGAGGTGGAATCACTATTTAGCGATTGAGTTGGTTTGGCCTTTGGAAGCCCTGGTTTGGTTTTCTTTGGTTTATTCCATGAGATCCCATATTCATGCTTGGAATATGGCATGAGGGTGATTGGATAAAAGAGATATTTGGTTCATCCCAATCTATGATTGGGTGGTATCTGGAAGTCCCTGACTTGGTTGGCATTTTCATATGTGAATATGAGGTATTTTTCTATTGTGATCTACAAGCATATGTGTTGATTATGATGGTTATGTTATTTCTTCCTTGCCATGGTTTCTATGATGGTTATTTGTGGGTTACATTTTGGTTATGTGATGTATATTCTCTATGGCTCATGACATGTTTGATGAATATATGAATGGTTGATGAATGCATGGAATAAAAAGTGTTATTGCACCTAGGTAGAGATGGTTTAGATCCTTCTCGATGATTATCAAGTGAAGACTATCAGTTTATGATCATATACACATTAATGGCCTGTAGCTTAGATGTTCGCCATGTGTTTGATGAAATGTATGTTATGTTCTAGGTAATCTAGGTCAAGTTCTACCATAAAGTTGCTAAATTATTCTAATAAGTTTCAAGATGTTTTGGGTAGTGATATAGAGATTGGCCTAGAATCTAGGCCCAGATCTGGGGACCACAACCTCTAAACTAGACAATTTGGTTTACAACCACACCTAGGCAGGCTTGTGCATTCAGATGGAGTCCAATAACTACATGGAGGCCTTGTCATTCATGGAGTTGGGGGTTAAAGTGTGTCAAAGGAAGCCCCAACTTAGGGTTTTGTCACTTAGGGTAGTTCTTTGGCCCCTGAGTCTCCGGTAGCCTTGAGGGATGAGTTTATTTGTAAGTTTGTGCTCATTTTCTCAGCCCCAATTCCTTAACCAAATCTAGGAGATCAGATCATGTCATAGTAACCCTTCATGTCATGTTTACCCTAGCAAGTCAGTGAAATTGAGTAAATGTGGTAGGGGTGATTACATAAATGATTTCCCAAGGAAAAGTAAGTACATGTAATGGATGATATAGAACCTATTTCCTATTACTATAATTTCTAGCACAACAAAGAATGAAACCTCTTATGATCATAGATATGTGCTCTTGCATCTTAGGCTAATACACATACCTATACAAGTTAGCCATGGCCTTCCCTGAACTAATATTCCATGTAACCTTGGAGGTGTTAGCTTCTCTATTCAGTTGCAATTTCTCACCTTTAAGAACACATCCCTTATCGAGCCTGTAGAGTAACCCATTCTTGAGATGGTGTTCAATGGTTATGTCCACATTGTGCACATGACTCTGACTCTAAAACTGTTGATACACCTCCTTCAAGTTTAAATCATTTGAATATCTCTCTCTTTATGCATCATGGATGAATGGCTCCATGTAAAAAAGAGTCCCCAAAGTTTTTTTGTTTTATGCGGGTGGCCTTAAAAGAATTAAAACCAATTTTTTTTGTTGGCCTTATTATACTTGATCACCAAATGAAATTTTTGTAAGAACCCCATCCACTTATAATTCCTCAGCTTTTGTAGCTTACTCTGGGTCTGCAAGTATTGTAATGGTTGATGATATGTGTGGATTATTTTCTCCTTTCCCATCAGATAGTGATTCAACTTCTTCACATCCTACACCATGACATAGAGCTCCTTGTAATAGCTAGGGTAGTTAACTTGTGTCTATCTCCACTTTGAAGGGTCACTGCAAGTTTGGAAATGCCAAAATTGGTGCTTGATTGATCTTCTTCTTTAGCTCTTTGAAGGCATTCTGGTGACCTTTTCCCCACTGGAAAATATTTCCCCTTGTTTTTATGGCATGTAGCATGTTGTTACTACTGAAAATGAGGCTATCAATTTCCTTAAGTACTTTGCTTCCCCAACGAAACTCCTAACCTCAGAAACATGAGTAGGCACCAACCATTTCTTGATTGCCTCCATATTGGAAGGATCTATCTTGAACTCTCCTCAACCAACCACCTACTCCATATACACCAAAGAATGCTATGCAAACTTGCACTTCTTCAGATTTTCTAGTAGCTAGTGATTCTTAAAGATTTCAAACACTTGCATCAAATGTAAAATGTACTCCTCCCAAGTATCACTATATACTAGTATTCATCCGAATAAAAAATAACAAATGAATCTATAAAAGGGTGCAAGACATCACTATTTAATCTCATAAACGTAGCTAGTGCATTAATGAGCCAAATGGCATGGCTAACCACTCATACAAGCCTTGCCTAGTTTTGAAGTTGGTCTTCTAGACTTCTAGGTATATTCTTTTTTGACATGAAATTTGTGATATCCATACTTAAATTCGAAATTGGTGAAGTATTTTTCTTGCTACAACTTATCTAGTAGATCATCTATCCTAGGTAGGGGGTGTTTGTTGTTGAGCATAATTTTTTTCAATTCCTTGTAATCTATACACATCCTCCAAGTCTCATCCTATTTTGAATAATAATGATGGGTGAACTAGATAGTGATGTACTTTGTTGAATGACACCTGATTCTAGCAGTTGTTGCAACTCTTTCTTCACCTTGTTTGCTTCTATAATATATTGCATGTAGAACCCAATATTTGTCAATTGGGAGTTTGGAAATAGTTAGATATAATGCTCCACTTCTCTCTTAGGTGGTAACCCTTAAAGCTCTTAGAACACATCCTTATATGCCTATAATAAATGCTCCAATTGTTTTTTTTGTTTCTTGGAACACCCTTCCAGGAATGTCTTACCTCTTATTGACTCCTCTACAGACTAGCTCTCTCTTAAAAACAATAAAACATACTTATCATTGGAACTGATCAATTTCTTGGCTTTGTTGGAACTTACTAGTTAAAGTTTTTACTTGTATTTATGTGTGTTCATGATGAAGAATTTTACATGCTTAATGAGCTAGTACTGGTTGGCTCTCTTCATGAATATTTCATCTGCCATTTAAATGTAAGGACTCCACATACATCAACGGGAAGCACATCTTGATCTACTTCATCGATAAAATCAACAATTATAAAAAATATAATTTTACATTGTTTGTTACCTTCGACTCTGTATCATTATTTACTCATCCCAAAGGATATGGGTTTAGATGATCACGAACTTCCAGTTCCAAGTTATTGACCATCTCTTCTACAATGAGATTGACTTGTTATCCTGAGTCCAACAAAGAATCAATCTTTGTCTTCTTGGCCTATATATTTATATGGAAGAGTTTGGTCATTTCTTTCTCTTCATGTTGTTGAAGGCTACTCAGATTCACCTCCTTCTGTAATAACATAAAAATGATATTCTCATCCATGTACAAGTGTATTTCAACTTGTTTTATCAAATAGGTGGCCATGAGATTATTTTCTTATTATCTTTCTTCTTGTTCTTTGAGTTTAGCTCTAGATGTAGCTTCTAAGACCTCCTTTATATGGCCATCAATGTTACAATGGTTGTAGTGGGTGGTAGGATATTTGTAGTGGCATGTTGTGGCTCCAATATTTTTATATTTCCCCCTTTCTTATTCTTATTTCCCTCCTTAGAAGGATCATCTTGTTCTTTGTTCTACAATTGACTTGATTATGCTCTCCTCAGACCGATGTTCTCTAGTTACTTTGCTTGTACACAAGCCTCATCCACCAATTTAGGATTGAATTCATCACTTTCTCACACAAATGGACATGCATACCCCATAAATACTTGCGGAGTACATCTGGTTTCTTTTGAGAGATACCCAACATTATATCCTTATTTTTAAACTCTGTGATGTACTCCTACACACCTTGGCTAGGATTGTTTTCTTAAGTAGTGCCATTGGATCCACTAGACCTCTAAATACCCAATGGGATAAAAAATTGACTTAACGATGGTTTTGAATTCCTATCACTTAGTCATTAGAGGTTTTCCCTCCAACCTAAGGTTCATTGTGTTACTCTCCCACTAAATTAGCGCATGTCCCTCTAATTTCATCCATGCAAATGAGATCTTTTGTCCTTCAATTTGATGGAATCTGAAATAAACATTCATGGGATGGATCAACATAAATATTTTGAGATGATTGTTCATTTACTAAGCCTTAAGAACCAAAAAAACAATATCTATGCTCACAATATGGGAAAATCAATGACCAATGTTACACTCTTTGCAGCTGCTAGATTAATTTTATTACCATCATTTATCTAGAGGCTAACCATATGGAAGAGATTATTAAAGAGAACATCACCATGCTGAGAGTACTTTTCATCATTGTAATAAATAAATCGATAGTGTTGATCTATAGAGTTTTAGAAAGCATTGAAACTTTTTCAAAATCTACTATGGAAGCTCTGAGATACTAAAACAGGTGGGGGAACAACAAAGAGGCAATATCAAATTATCATGTCTCTACTAGATATTTAATTTTAAATGCCTTAGATGGTGGTGCTTTTCCTATTTTACATCCACTACAATAATGAAAGTTGAAATATACGTTAGAAGTAATTATTTCTTAGGTTAAGGGACAACCTCGACTTCACCGGTGTAGTCAACAATGCCTTCAACTCTTTTCACCACCTCACTACACATATTCTCATCTTGTTTAGATTCAAAGTGGTAGGCAGAATCCGATATCTCACTATTTGTTTTGATATTTGTTCATTTAATTTGATAATCGTAGATACAGTTTTCTCTATAATGTGTATCTTTGTATTGTAGTGTTCTTGTTTTGTTCTCATCCCTTCAATCTAGTATAAAATGTTTCTTGGTCCTATACTGCATTATTTTTTGTAGTGAATTAACTTTCTATTTTTCCACAAGTATCAATTGAAAATGCTCTTTTGGAATATAAATATGGATATTGTACAGAGATATGATTCCCCGGGGAGATCTTAGCAAGTAAGAGAAAAAAATATTCTCTCTCTTCATGCCTTACTTCCTTTCTTTGTTATGTATTGGAACTGAGTGGGTCATGTAGCAAAATTACTTTCTTTATATATAGAGGTTTTAGGTTATACATAGCTCCGAGGAATCTTGATTTTCTTATGATTAAGTGTTTTCTAAAAAATGATATCCATGTCTTATGTTGGCTAAAATCTTGTTTATGCATTTTTTAATGGATAACTTGTTGTTTACTACATACTAAAAGAAAACATGAATTTTAGATGTGTGGAATTATAGAAATTATTTATGCTATGATATATTTGTAGTTGTTATTTTTCTATTATGCAAATTTTCACATATTATTAGATAAAAAAAGTCATGACACTCCAAAGATACATTCATATCAAGAAGAATTGTTGATCAATATCCCTTGCCAACATAGATTGAGGAGAGGAAGAGTCACTGTGTATTGTAGAAAATAACTATTTTAGATTGTGACCATGCTCTTACCCTCCATATGAATATTTTGAGCCACTTAAGAGAGATGGTGTCAAATACCGACATTTATCACTCACTAGTTCCAATTATGAGCAAGAAAAATTATGATTCCTGGTTTATTAGAATGTGAACATTGTTATGTTCTCGCGACCTTTAGGGATACATTACGAATGGGTATCTAGAACCTACTAATTAGGTAGCATATATGGATCTAACAAATGTTGAGTGAACATCATTGAAGGAGAATATAATGAAGGATAGAAAATTTCTTGTGCTTATTCAAAAAGGATTAGACGATGTGATATTTCAAAATGTATCAAGTGTAAATATTTCAATGACAACATGGGAAACTCTTGAATATTTTTATCAGGGTTTATCAAAACTGAAGAATGTCAAGTAGTAGAAATTGATAAGATATTTTAAGAATTTGAAAATGAAGTTAAATGAAATTATGGATGGTTTTATCAACCAATTCATGAGTATTCTTAGTTAATTAAAACAATCTAGAGAACAACTCTCAAATAAGAGATTCATCAAGAAATTCCTCCGAAGTTTGCTAAAGAAATTTGAAGCAGTGGTTGTATCCATAGAAGAGTTTAAAGGCATGAGTCAAACGGAAATTTATAAGTTGACTTAGTTTGATGATTACACATGAATCCAAGATCATGAGATTTGATGAAAGCACATTGAAGAATTCCTTTAGAACATAGTTACAATTTAATAGAAGAAGATGCAACAGGGTAGTTGATTAAATATGTAAGTGAGATAATTCTAAGCATGAGGAGAAATATCAACAATGTCCTTCTAATTTAAGGGGGATTAATAGGAGAACATGGAAGCAAGGAAATAAAAGGTATGATGAGTGTAAGGTTAAGTGTTATTATTGCAAAAGATATGGTCATTTTCCTAACAAGTGTTAGAAAAAGCAGGTAGATACTGGTAAGCAGTCTCTGCACATATCATAAGTGTTTGAAGATAATCAAAAGCTACTCCTTTTGACATGTAATGTGACTCAAGAATTTTTAAATTTTATTTTATTTTTAGAAAACAACTGCAACAATCATAGGACTGGAAAAAATACATGCTTGTCAATATATACACTCGTATTCAACCTGATGTCAAGTTGGACAATGGTAATAAGGGACGTGTTAAATGTAAAGAAATGATTTCTATTTATACAAGAAATAGTGAAAAAATAACAATTGATTATGTTTAATATATACCTAGTTTAAAACGAAATTTGTTGAGCATTGGACATCTGATAGAGGTAAAGAGTGTTCTTAAAGAATTATATTTGTACTATCATTGATAAATATCCAAGTTAGAGGTTGATAATAAGAGCGGGAATGAAAAATAATAAGATGTTTATGCTTAGAATGAGATATTAATTATCTACATCCTTGAATTCTTATAAAAATAAGAATTTGGATGAATCGTGGTTATGGAATTTAATATATGGTCATTTATATTTTGATTATCTCAATTTGTTGCAAAAGAAATAGATGGTGAAAGGTTCACCTAATATTCGACAACAAACAAGCTCGTGTTAAAGTTGTACACTTGAAAAACACGACAAGGATAAATTTGTATCTAAAACTTTATATAGGGTGACAGCTACATTGGAGATTGTATACACATAATTGTGCCGACTAATGCAAACACCCTTATTAGTTGGTAATGCTTGCATTTTAAATTTTATTAGTGACTACAGTTGAGAAACATGGGTTTATCTTCTGAAACAAAAAAAATGAATCTTTTATTGTATTGAAGAAGTTTAAAGCTATGCTTTAAAAGGAATGTGGCAAGAATATTAAAATTATAATATCAAATAGAGGTGGTGAATATATGATAAATGATTTCTGTATTTTTGTCAGTATGATGGAATAAAGAGATAGTTTACTGCATGCTTTACTCCAAAACAAAATGGAGTGGCTTAAAGGAAAAACCAAACCATTATGAATATCTCAAAGTATGTTGAAGGAAAAAAGTCTAGCACATGAATATTGGGGAGAAGCAGTAGCTTCTTCTATTTATATTCTTGATACATGTTTGAATAAGATTGTGAAGGACCAAGTTCCAAAAGAGGCTTGGAGTTGTAAGAGTCATAATATGCCACATTTAATAATTTTTGGATGTGTTTCTTACGTACATGATGTAGGTCCCTTGGCAAAATTTGAAAGAGATTTAAATTGTTAACACACAAAGAGTTCCAAAACAACCTTGTACAACAAAAAGTAGCTCACATAAGCTTTGGAGAACTGTGGAAATGATAAAATTGTAAATGATTAATACTTTAGGTGGGTTTAATTTCTCATGTATTTTTAATTTAATTTATAAAAAGGGAAATTAGTTTCCTATGAGAATCCACCACAATACTATTTTTCATATTCTCAATGAGAGGTTGAGAGTCTTATGGGTGGTTTGAGATTCTCACTTAGTTCATCCATTGAGTTGTTATAGATCCATATTTGGTAGATCTTGTAGTCTCCTTAAATTTTTTCTAGAACCTCTTTTTGCGTATCCAATCCCGTTAGGCTATGGAGTCATGAGATTTATTTGAGTTCCTTATGTGATAGTTTCTAGAGAGCCTTTTGGAGTGAAGTTAATGATTTTATGTTTTTGTAGAGTATATTATAAACGCTTTGAGTAATTATAGCACTTTTGGTGCTAGAGAATGGCCACCGATGTGAGAAGCCTTATGTATTTTTTGTAGAGGAGAATCTAAGTTTTTTTGGGAGGATGATCCACATATTTTCAGAAGTTTTAGCCCTTGTTGTAAAGAAGGAGAGCACATTTTTGAAAGAGATATATGATAAAGTGATTTGTTAACCAAAAACATGAGGAGATGTATCCAGGGGTTCTAGTGAACTTCGTTATCAAGTTAAGTTTTCAAATTGTCTTCATGTGATTTCTTTCATTTAATTTTCTTTCCTAAAGTACAACTATGTTATCGAAGTTCATGATCGAACTGCGAATTTGTGGACCATATAAAGTATCTTCAAGTAAGGAAAAACTATTTTTTTTTTATAGTAGTCTAGCTTAAGGATCATTTTTGGTATGAGAGAAGGTCGATTGTTTTTCTTTGTGTGAATACTTACTATGTTTTAAAACTCAACCAAGCAAAAGGACTTAAAAATTGAAATTCCATGAAATGAGCATCCTTTTGGTCATCTTTTTGAAAATATTTGTAAAAACTCAACTTTTCATAAAGGATTCTTAACCATGATGAAGATGGTGGAGGAACTATCTAATGAAGAAAGAGAAAGTGTTGGTTTGTAGAATTAGTTTAAAGTGTTGGGAGATGAGAAACAGGTGATTCAAGGTACACTCAAAGATATTGAGCTGCAACTAGAAGTTACAGAAGATGCCTTGATGAACTAGGAGAATGCTAAAGTGAGTGTGGTAAGCAATAAATTTTCATGTTCTATTTCACCACAAAAAGATGTTGGTTTTGGTTCCGTCGAGAAGTAGACTCAAGGAATTGGATCAAGAAAAATACTGAAAATTGGTTGTGAAGGAAAGGGTTTAGGAATCCATAGTGAAAATATAACAAAACCCATTGAGTTTGAAGACTAACCTCAATTTGTTAGCCTAATATATGGTAAAGAGGAGAATGGGAAGTGTTTCAAATTTGCTGAAGCAAGTGACGATTCAAAAGGAATTCCTAAACTACTAGTTTCACCTTGTAATAACTATGAAAAATACAAGAATCAAAGGTATAGGCCTGACTACACTAAATTTGTTTTTTATTATAAAAAACATTGTAATGTCACTCATGAATTTGGCATAAAATTATACGTTTATTTCGTTGGATATAAAATAATAAAGTTTCCAAGTGTTGGAAGAGGATATCTTTGTAAAGGAAAATCACTCCTGCCATGAAGGAGACACGACAAAAAGACATATTTCTAAATTGCAAGAAAGGAAATAGAAAGAAGGCATAGTTACAAAATTATTAGACTCATTTTGAGTTGAGAGGTCACTAGACTGGAAAATGTTGCAAAGTTCATCCCCATTTTCATCCAAACTGTGGCAAGGGAGTTGTGCAAGAACATGCAAAGAAAGAGGTAGCAGATGAAATAATTAGTCCATATATTATAAACCAAGAATCAAACCATGATGAAATTGAGTTAAAGAGGGATGTATATTGAAATGGTTTGGTAATAGATGGATAAGGTTATTGCATAGGTAAGTATTTATTCACAACACTTCTGTATTATTTTTATGTTTCCATTACAAAAATGGATGCTAAAAATAATCTCATATGTATCAGAAATTACAGACCAAATTGTCGATCTAATACAAATTGTATAACATAGAACAATATATAACTGAAAGGAAAAAGTGTAAATGGAAATCTTGGTCCCTTAAATATTTATGTGTTCATTCAAATTGAATTGGAATGTGGAAACAATCTGAATGATAGGTTCATGGGGATAAGCATCTTATTGGAACTTGGATGACATTTAAAAATGGATAAATCTAGAATATTAAATGATGTTGTTTCTCTTTTAAATAAAGTAAGAGAAGAGGAGGAAAAGTTGAAAGAATTAAATGAACAACATCAACAATCAATTAAATATTTGAATATAGATAAAATTGATTTGTAATGATAAGACAAGTTTGAAAGCATAGAAGGAAAGATTAGATAAACAAATGAAGAGTATGATTAATTCAACATCAGGGTTCATGTCGTATTTGGTTGTATCTCATGCATTCTCAGCTCAAAGGAAAATAGAAAATAACATTACCCTACCTATTCCAAGCTTTCCTAGAATGGAAATGCGGCAACCGATGCCACTAGTTGCAGTCGATACATCTTAGGATCATATGATAAGACGTTCTATTTTGTAAGAACATTCTTATCTCTAGTGTCTATTATGACCAATAAAAATAGGATATTTTCTGACGTGTTATATTTTTGTTAGTGGTATTAGTTGCATCATCTTTCTATTTTCCTATTTTGGGTTCGATTCCGAATGTTTGTGTAAGGAATTACATATTTATTTCAATTGGGTTTTACAATTGGTTATGATGTGATCAATTCAATGCAATAACTTGATATCCTTTTTGAAGGATAATTTACTTCAGAAGATGGGCCAGCCAACAAATTCGATCCTCTAGCCTGCTCAACCCATCAATATTCACTCATATTGCAGTAATTATAAAAATTTTAAGGAGGATTGATAGAATTTATTCCCTAGAAAGAGGCCACAAGATGAGTCATCTTGCTAAGAAATGATGTGGAGGAATCAAGGTGCTCACGTTGCTTCCGCTCTCAACAGGAGATCACTAATCTAGTTCTTATACACTTTGAACAAGCCTACAGTCATAGGGAACTTGACTGCATGGAGGAACGCGTTTGGGGGGTAAGTAAGTACCCAATAATGTTTGTTGAGGAGGCAAAATTGGAACCGTAAAAGGCTGTCATGGTAGAGGAAATACTAGAGGTGCTAAAATTGCTAAAGGGAGACAAAAGCCTAGGAGCAGATGGATAGACAGTCAAACATTATGTACATTTTTATGACATCTTTTAGGAGGATCTTCTAAACATGGTGGAAGAGAGAAGACAAAAGGGATTTATTAATCCTCACATTAATTCTACATACATTTCTCTCATCCTTAAGAAGGTAATGACATCCACCTTCTCAGACTTATGTCGCATCTCACTCTACAATCTTATATATAAGATTACCTCAAAGAGAATTGGCACTAGGATGAAGTTAATATTACCAAAGTATATCTCCCCAGAATAATATGGTTTCATACTATACAAACAAATTCACGATGTTGTGGTGATTTCCCAAGAATGCCTACACTCCATTCATGTAAAAAAAATGATCGCAATTATTACAAATGTTGATCTAAAAATGGCATACATCTGTTTAGACTGGGGATATCTCTGGATGGTACTTCACAAGATTGGGATATGGTCCAATGTAGCAGAAAGGATTATGGCATGCATCACTAATGTCAGGTATGCTATTGTTATAAATACATATCCATCCCATTTTTTCGGGGCTGATCTGGGACTTAGACAGGGTTGCTCCCTTTCACCCATTTTATTTATTCTTGCTACGGATGGTCTAAGTTTACACATAAAAAAAGTGGTGGTGGAGAATCATTTTGATGCATTACACATAGGTATACATATCTCTATATCCCAGTATTTTTTTGTGGAAAATATTGTGGTTATGGGCATAATTGATAGATATAAATGGCTCACATTATCAAATATTTTCAACAAGTTTGGATGGGCCACAAGACTCATTATCAATGTTCTTAATTCCACTATTTTATATGGAACATGTAATTTGGTTGACATTGCATATATACAAAGAAACTTTTGGGTGGGTGCAGATCGACTGGCAGTGGGCATAAAATGTATATGATATCACTTAAAGCCATGTAAGTACAAGAACAATGATTGGATGTGGCTGGTTGATCAATTTTATAAGAAAATCAGGGGTTGTGAATTTTGGTGCCTCTCTTTTGGGGGTCACGTTACCCTCACCTAATTGGTGCTCACTCAACTGGGGGTCTATTGGGCTCATTTATTTTGAATTCCTCAACTCATTATTAGCTCTCAAAATTGCATTATGGCACACTATATTTTGTTCAGGGTTGCACAAAACTATAAGTACCATCTGGTCAAAATGGAGAAATTTATCAAACCAAAAAAGCTTGGAGGGTGGGGCATAATAAATCTCATATGTTTTGGTTGGGCAGTGCTACTGAAGTCGTTATGGCATGGTATATTTGGAGAGGGTATATGGGGTAAAGTGATACGATACAAATGCCTCAAGAACAAAAACTTTATATGCTAGATGTGCCTGAGATCAATTGGTATCACAATGGGGTCAACTATATGACTTAGTTTTAACAAGATTAAAAATATTTTTTTGCAAAATTTATCCATGAAATTTGATACTAGACACTTGATTTTGATAGGATGCGATCAGATCCTAGTTATGTGCAAGGAATCATTTTTCTCTATAGACTTATTACAATTTTTCAATTGTAGAGGCATCTTCTTCTGGAACCAAGTCATTTGGGAATGGTTTAACAATATACCTATTTGGATGAAGGCCAATCAGCTAGATTTATCTGGGAAATTTACTCTAGAATGGGAATGTATGACAACAATGATAAAATGAAATTGGTATGTGCCATTAAAGAAGGGGAGACCAGGCCACGTGGTATGGCAAGAAAAAGATCAAGGAGACTAAGGTAGTAGAGACTTATTTCAACCTTTGCACACAAGAGTTACAACTCACTGGAAATTGTTGGTTTTACAAATTTTGGTCTACGAAAGTGACTACCATGATCACCATGTTCCTGTGGCTGACATGGAAAAATAAAATCCTTACCTAGGACAACCACCATCCAAAATTTTTCCTTAGCCTGTTTTGGAGCCTCCCTACCAACCTTCACAAACGCTTGCCTTGCTTCGTCAAGTCCTCAAGCTTAAGTGTCTTTCTTGCTCAAAGGTAGCCTGTCGATCACAATTTGATCTTTTCCCTTCACAGGCTACTCATATGAACTTTGTCGCTACAGGATGAGTAGCTTCCCAGTTAAATTTGCACATTTCTAGACAACAACCAGCGTTTCCCTCCAATAATTGCACAATTCCCTCTAACAACCTATTGGTCTCCTGGATTGTGCAATCCTACCAATCAACACTCTTCGAAGGAATTATACAAATTTTCCCATCAAAAATTAGTTCAGCCTAGGATTTGTGCAAATCTGTGTAGCAGTTAGGTACTGGGACAATAAATTGCACAATCCCCTTGGGTAGTTATCCCAACTAATAGTCAGGAATGCACCTTTTTTTCCAGCATTCGAGCAGTCAATTGCATGTGTAGCTGAGTTGACTAGTTCCCTCTAGGACCGAGAAGAACAGACTTGCATGCATAGGCTGCTTCTACCAATGCAACATGCAAGGGCATCCCTTGTTTCAGGGATCTATGTTTAGCAGTTGGAGGTTACATGCAAGAGGTAATTCTGAAACATCCCTACAAGTATCCCTTCCTTTTAGCTCTGTGGCATGTGCATCATAACTTCAAATTTATAAAAACTCATCAATCATATGCTTTAAAGCTCATTCCTCACATCAACCTTGTAGTTTTGACATCCCACATCACATATAGGAGTAATTGGAACATTGAGCTCAACTATTTTGGGGTAAGCTCGCATCCCATGCCTTGTGCTACATTCCTATTGCTTTTTGTGTATTCTCTTATGTGAGTGTTTTTTTCTCCATTTTTTTGAACTCTTGCTATCAATTACATATATTCTAGCTTGTCCTAGCTCTGTTTCAATTTTCGTTGCTATCTCATTGTTTTCGCATGCATGAAACTGTTTTACATGGATGTTTGCCCAAATGGTCAATGACCCCACCCACATGCATGTTGATATGTTTGTTCAATCCTCCATTCATGTTTTTCATGCACTTTTTATCGCTTCTACTATCACTTAGTGTCGCCAATATCTTGATCAACTTACTTGCATTTCATTTCCCATCGGTGAGTCAGGCCAACCTTGGCCTAGTCTCTGCCTTCACCAAGGCTGCACTGCGCAATAGGAAGAAGGAAGGCTCACCTTCCTCTCCATATTTTGGTAATATGGCCCAGAACTTTCATCATGGACTAAATTGCTAATTTCAGGAGGTCAATGGTTGCTTTTGTGAAAAACTAGTGCAAATTTGTCCCTGGGCAAGCAGTCTTTCCCAGCTAGGATTGTGCACTTTTTCAACCCTATTAGCCAACTGCCCAACCGGATTCCCCATTTTTCAGTTCCAATAGTCATCTAGTGTCCCAGCAACTTGGATTGTGCCTTCTATAGTCTTGGCAATCCATCTCCCGACCTCGCGGTAGAAATTGTGCAACCTTCACGATCATTCACCCAGGTGTGTTGCAGGTCAGTTCTCATGTTCATTTTGGTTTTTGACTAAAAAAATTCTTGCTGTGAGTGTTTCCAAGTCTCCAGGTACCACAAGTGTTCATAGGCTCTTAGCAGTACATTTACAATGGTTTTGAAGGGAGTAGAGATGAAGACATTGTTCAGAGCACACTTGGGGATGCAGTCGATGAAGTGTCCATGGGTGCACTTATTCACGAAGACATCAAGTTGTTCATGGAAAAGGACATCAAACAGTAGCATCATGAACAACAACTGAAGGCAATATACCGAATGCAACAAATGCAGTGAACACAACAGATGTAATAGGAAGGTTGTTGAAAACATAGAGGTGGAGAAAAGTTGCAAGATCAAGAAGATCCATTGATAATGAAAGAAACATTGGACACTCAGACTATCAAGTGATGATGCAACATGAAGATCACATGAAGGTAGAATATGGAACAAAGAAGGAGTTGCATGTGCTGAAGTGGAAACTCAGGAACAACATGAAGCTACACAAACTGTCCATGAATTGCAACAGGAATATGAATAGAAGTGGGCACAACGTGCACTCATGGATGAAACTACACTAGTACAAGTTAAGGATCCATCCCAAAAGTGGACACAAAGAAAACATGGTGACCAGTGTTTCTGATCACATTCAAAGGATCCAACAACATGCATGACATTGAGCACACACATTCAATCCAACATTCGACACACATACCAAGACGAAGACAAGAAACAAGTCCAACTGGGGCTGAACATGCACTTCATCAAGTTGATGCACATGACACCAACTCACACTTGAAGATCAGCATGGACACTATGCATCAATGTTTTTCTAGTTCAACTGTAACTAAGAATACCATGCATATGTTAGCAGACGAGTTGGATGAAGAGGCCAAACCAATGCACCGGTTGCAATGGATACATGAGTTCGCTTCAAAAGATGTCACCATGATGTGCATACACACCATCATGGATGACCAATCTTCGCATCAACTCACCGACTTCACCATCACAAGCATGCCAAAGAGTTAGTCTCACCAAAATGGATTGAGCGTCAGTGATGTCTTCCAGGGCTTTCTCAAGCAATGTTGTCTCACATGAGTACATGTGCATTGTAATGTTGAGTCATGTCAATTGTAATTCGAATTTCAACACTTGGATGTAACAGTCATAGAGTAGGTAAAGAGTCATGAGGGTAGTTGAAATGTCACAAAGGGGCATATCAAGTGTCACCCCACCCTTTCCTATAAATAGTCCCTCATAACTCATTATATAGGCTATTGGTCAGCCAAGCTTCTACTAAGATTATCTTGAAGAAGGCTTGGATAGTATTGTAACGCTCCTTGGCTTCTCCACTGGACAAAGCTAGTACATCTCTTTGGAGGAACAGGCTAATGTGGCTGTAACATTCTACGGATAGCACTAGCACATTTATATGATGTATTGTATGATTATGACTTACACTCTCTTATATAATAAAAGCCAACACATTTTCATGTATATGTTTTTATTGTAGTTAGACTGTTGTGGTTTTCTTAATGATATATTCTGTTTAACTTATGTACTTGTATATGAACTAATTTGTATGCAATTATATGAATGTTGTTGTTAATGTGTTGCATATGTTATTAATGTTCTCACCATATACGTTGACCATGCTGCTAGACATTAGACAGACCATCCATGAGTGTTGTTCATGTTATCTTACCTTTTATGTTGTGACTGTCGCATCCATGTTGATTGTTCTTCCTCAGGTTGCGCATGTCCTTTGTGTTGTGTTTTGCTAGCCGAGTTGGGACTAATCCCTTTCAACCTAGAACTCACCTTCACCTTCCTCTCCCTTTGAAGCATTAGAACCTCTCATACTCATTCCTTGACTCATTGCATCAGTCACATCCTTGCTAATGATAGAGTTATCTTACTTGCCTCTCTGTGACACTACGGTCAAGGCATTACCTTACGACCCACTGCAGGGAGTCCTACACCAAATGGTCTGTGGTCTGATTTGGACTTCTTACCATGAAGATTCCTTGGCATGTTGGAGGGTCCAAAATCATTATCATTTTTGGCACTAGAAGGAGGCCTTGATGACAAGCAATGTCCTCTCATCTAGTTTTAAACCTTTGCATATCTTTCATGGCATCTTGCATTCTTCTTCCCTGAGGTGCTTTTCGAATCATGAAGATGTCTCCATCTCAGGGAAGCTTTTTAATATCTTGTCCACTCATACATATGATGGTGAAGGCAAAGTGGCCTGGCCTGAGCACTTACATAACTTCATTTCCATGATTTATGAGGAAGATGAGTTCACTGATGAATAGGTTGGTCTGCTGCTTGCATTCACACTTTGTGAATCCCCATTTTGTGGGGTGTCCAGCCTATCGGCTAACACTGTGCACACGTGTAAGAACTTCTATGATCTTATTGAGGACACATTCCATCATTTTGATCTAGACCATCTTGACTGAAATCTGTTACAACAACGGAGGGCTCCACATGAACCCATAGCGCTTTCATGACTTACAGTTTCAAGCTCCGAGGAGCAAGATGTAGTTTGCTTATCTCTGGGATTGGTTCGAGTATTGTCTTAAGAAATATGCCCGTCCCAAAAAAAAGCTTGATGTCAAGCCTCGCTCAAATTTCTTCATTGATGGAACTATGCAATCCCATGTGGGATAAGGCACTATCTCAATGGACAGTCCACCTCCCTTTCATTCAATAGTTCTGCCATCACCTAGTGATGTTGAGGATCATGTTCACACATATGTTCATTCTTCACACCCTCCCAACATAACTGCACTTAATTTTTGTGTAGAGGTGGTTGTAAGTCCTTCGAGTTCCCATATGCATTATTTTCTTTAACTTCTATCTTTGCACCTAGGTGTTCCTTCGGATGATGTTGTCTTGTGTTTGTCCATTCTAGACTCTTCACTTGTTGTGAACAGGGAACAACCCATTGACAGAGGTGGTTTTGCACAACCAACATGCACTATCATTCATGAAGAGTATGAGTGGGAGCTTGAACATCAGCACTTGGCGAGGGATGACTCCCTTCCATCCGAGCCCCCTCCATTCCTTCCTAGCTTCTTTGGTGAACCTGTCATCCACAATTTTGTGTGTTTGTCTTCATCTACGAATGCACCCATTTTAGATCACTCACATGATTCATCAAATGCTAGTCCATCATTCGACAATGGAGAGGATAAGTTATTCATTGAAGATCCACATGATCCTTCAACTATCTTTTCTAGAAACACAAAGGATGAGTTTGTTCGATTTTCACCTATCGCTCCCTTCGATTCATCTGATCATGAGGATGTTGAATAATTCATTGATTTTTCTGATTGTGGTAGTCGTGATCCATTTTCTTCCATTTTTTATGACAACCATGAATGTATCATAGTTGATATTTCGAAGCCACTAGTTTATGATGATATACCCGACAATGAATTTGAGACACCCAAGATTGTCGAATCACTTTAGCCTGAGCTGATGGTTATGTTAGGTCCTCATTCTCTTGGGGTTAGTCTTGCTTCTGATCATGAAACTTTTCAATCGCCCAAGGCTCCTCATCAGTTTTCTTTATGAATTGAAGGTCCATCTCACACATAGATCACACTTCCTCCACTCGAACTACACGATCTCATTGCTCATGCATTGGAGGAGTCATACATTGCAAGCACTCGTGCATGACGCAAGTTATCTTTGTTTCTTTTTTTTATTTGCATGTCTCAATCAAGACTGTGATTTTTCTTCAAAGTTGCACATAGTGTCACACATCACAATGATAAGTCCACAGACTATCCTTCATGCACATGCACTCACTTATTCCCATGGGTACCTTGAAACACAAAGTGTGGTTGTCATCACTGTTATATCTCTCTTGTTTGCTGGTCTACATGACTGGATTACTCGCGGACCATGCCTTCACTCACATGGTTCTACCAATGCATCGGTGGCTTCATTGGAAGTATCACTTCATGTGATGAGGCCCATGCACTATTAGTATAAGTGTAGGAGTAGTGTTTTCTTTCATTTGTTTTCTTCCATTGTTGTTTGCTTACATGCTTTGGTTGTTTGTTTGTGTGCTTGCTTGTTTACTTACTTGTTTTTTCTTCACTTTTACTTCTACTCTTGCATTGGTTTGTTGTTCATTTTGTTCGTTCATAGGTTAGTTTGCATGAAACCATGTGCTCATGAAACGAGTTGGGTAAACTACAAGAGGGTTTGTACAACTATGACTACTTGGTTATTTTTCATCTTGACTCTGTAAGATACTCTTAGTCCATGATATATTGAAGAAAAATACATACTATTCAAAATGAACCTTGGTGAAAACACAAAATTTGTGCACTAATAAGTGTCACCTACTCTAGTTGGTTGTTTTTGGGTTAACCCTTGTCAGCTCAATCAAGTAGAGTAAGGTGAGGGGGAAAACCTTAATAAGCATGTGAGAGATACAATGAACTATGTCTCTGCTAGAAAACCGTCATCTAATCTCAATAATTTGGGATCCCTCTTCTACCTCTAAAATGAATAAGCATGCACAATGAAAAAAAAATGAAAAGTCAAAAAATTCAAATGAAAATGAATAAGGCGAAAGAAGAGAAAGGCTTCCTACACAGGGAGGTGATGCAAGTAACTTCGTCGAGGTACTGACCATTCTCGCTAGCAGCGGATCCATGCTTGTGTTCTAATGTGACACCACTTGGGTAGTGTCCAGGCCTGCTAGTAGTGGAGCAACACTAGATATGAAAATTACACATTGATGACTATATTGCTTGTGCACTTATATACCCCTCAACCCGAATCAAAACAATTATGTTTCCTTGGCTTGGAATGTGTGTCAATCAACCAAGAGTTTAGCAGATGCTACATCTTACAATCAAGCTAGTGTGAAGCCAAGACAAACTGAGAGTTGAACAATGCTTACGGAGGTATTAGGCTTGCTTTTCACGAATAAGGTCTATGTAGAGAGCTCAAGTTCAACCAGTGTGTCACCAAGTGTTATAGCAACTACAACCACCCTCCAAAATTTGTCCTTAGCTTGTTTCGGAGCCTCCCTACAAACCTTCACAACAACTTGCCTTCCTTCATCAGGTCCTCAAGATTTAGTGTGTTTATTTCTCAAAGGCAGCCTGTTGATCATAGTTTGATCTTTTCCCTTCACAGACTGGCCATCTAGACTTGGTCCAACTACAGGATAAGCAAATTTCTAGTGAAATTTTCACATTTTTGGAGCACAACTAGCCTTTCCCTCGAGGAATTGCACAATTCCCTCTCACAGTCTATTGGTCTTCTTGTTTGCGCAATCCTACGAGCCAACCCTCCAAGTAGGAATTACACAATTTTTTCCATCAATAGGTAGCCCAGCCCAGGATTTTCAGAAATCTGGGTAGCAGTGAGTTGTTGAGCCCAGAAATTGTGCAATCCCCTTGGGAAATCAACCCAACTGATAGTTAGGAATGCACAATTTTCTCCAGCAGTTGAGAAGTCTCTTGCATGTGTAGCTGAGTTGACTGGTTCCCTCTAGGACCAAGAAAAATAGACTTGCATGCATAGGTTCCTTCTCCTAAGGTAATATACAAAGGCATCCCTTGTTTCAGGGATTTGTGTTTAGCAGTAGGAGGTTACATGCAAGGAGTAATTATGAGACCTCCCTCCAAGTGTCGCTTTCTTCTTATTTTCTGGCATCAGTGTGTAACCTCGATGTTATCAAAACTCATCATCTAGATGCTTCAGAGCTCATTACTCACATCAGCCTTGTAGCTCTGATATCCTACATCACATATAGGAGCAGTTGGCACATTCAAATCAAATGTTTTGGGGTAAGCTCACTTCCCATGCCTTGTGCTGCATTCCTGTTGCTTTTTGTGTCTTCACTTGTGTGAGTGTTGTTTGCTTGATTTCTTTGAAATATTGCTATCATTTACATATATTCTAGCTTTTCTTAGCTTTGTTTTAGTTTTTGTTGTTATCTCATTTCTGTCACATTCATGAAACTATTTTTCATGGATGTTCACCCAAACGGAATATGGACTCACCCACGTGCATGTTTTTCTATTTGTTCAATCCTCCATTCATGTTTTTCATGCACCATTTATCACTTCTACTATCACTTAGTGTCACCATGCATTTCATTCAATTACTTGCTTTTAATGGTCGTTGGCAAGTCGGGCCAACCTTGGCCTAGTCTCTACTTTCACCAAGACTGCATTGCATAATATGGACAAGGAAGGTTCACCTTCCTCTATAGATATGTGCAATATGGCCTAGCACTGGCCTCCTAGACTGGATTTCACATTTCTGGAGGTCATTGGCTACTTGGCGCAAAAATTTGTGCACATTTGTCCCTAAGACAACAGTATTTCCTAGCTAGGATCACGCATTCTGCAACCCTATCAGCTAATTTCCCAAGTGGATTGCGCATTTTTTAGTTCTAGTAGTCAGTTATTCTCCCAGAAGCCTAGATTGTGCCCTTTATAGTCTTGGCAGTCAGTTTCATGACCTCCCCGCTGAAATTGTTTAACCTTCATGACCATTCACCCAGGTATGTTGCAAGTCAATTCTCATGTTCATTTTGGTTTTTGACTCACAGATTGCTTGCTATGAGTGTTACCATGTCTCTAGGTATCATAGGCATTCATATTCCTCTCAGCGGTACCAGGTAGAATGGTTTCCAAGAGACAAGAGATGAAGGCACTATTCAGAGCACACCTAGGGAGGCAGTTGATCAAGTGTCCATGGGCTCACCTACTCATGAAGACATCAAGTTGTTCATGGGCAAGGACATCAAGTAGCAGTATCACATGGAGTAGCATCATGAACAACAGCTGAAGGAAGCATACCAAATGCAACAAATGCGACAAATGTAGCGGATGCAAGAGGAAGGTTGTTGACAACATAAAGGCGGAGCAAAGTTGCAAGATCAAGAATATCCATTGATAATGAAAGAAACTCTGGACACTCATACTATGAAGTGATGGTGCAATATGAAGATCGCACGAAGGAAAAATATGGAACAAAGAAGGAGTTTCATGTGCTAAAGCAGAAACTCAGGAAGAAAATGAAGTTGCATTGACTGTCCATGAGTTGTAATAGGAACATGAACAATAGTGGGCACAACACACACTCACGGATGAAACTGTGCTAGTACAACTTAAGGATACATCCCAATAGTAGACATAGAGAGAACATGGTGAGAAGTGTTTCTTATCGCATGCAAAGGATCCAGTAGCATGCATGTCATTGAGCGCACACATTCAATCCAAACCATTTAACACACTCACCAAGGCAAAGACATGAAACAAATCCAACTGGGGCTGAATATGCACTTCGACAAGTTGATGCACATGACCACCAACACACACTTGAATATCAACACAGACATTATGCATCATTTTATTGTTCGTTGAACCGTACCCAAGAAGACCATGTGCATGTTAGCAGATAAGATGGATAAAGAGGCCAAACCAATGCACAGGTCGCAAAGGAGACAATAGTTTGCTTCAACAAGATGTGAGCATGAGGTGCATGCACACTGTCACAAAAGACCAAGCTTGGTATCATCTCACTAACTTCACCATCAAAATCATGTCAAAGATTTAGTCTCACCACAACAGACCGAGTGTCAGTGATGTCTTCCAAGGCTTGCTCAAGCCATGTTGTCTCACATGAGTACATGTGCATTTTAATGTTGAGTCACATCAAGTGTAAGTCGAGTGTGAATAGTTGGATGTAACATTCATAGAGTAGGTGAAGAGTCATGAGGGTAGTTGAAATGTCACAAAGTGGAATGTCCAGGGTCACCCCACCCTTTGCTATAAATAGCCCCTCATAACTCATTGTATAGGATTTTGGTCAACTAAGCTTCTACTAAGATTATCTTGAAGAAGGCTTGGATAGTATTGTAATGTGCCTTGGCTTCTCCACTGCACGAAGCTAGTACATCTCTTTGGAGGTGCAGGCACATGTGGTTGTAATGTTATCCTGATAGGGCTAGGCGATTTACATGGTGTATTGTATGATTGTGACTTACTTCTTTATATAATAAAAGCTAGCACATTTTCATGCATATGTTGTTATTTTAGTTTGATTGCTCTCGTTGCCTTAATGATATATGTTTTTTAACTTACGTATTTATATATGAATTGATTTGTATGCAATGTGTTGCATACGTTGTTAATGTTGTCTCATCCGTGTCAAATGCTCTACCAGAAATCAGACATACCTTTCTCTGAACCTTGTTATATCAACCATCACACTCATCTCAAATTGATCCATGACTATTTTTAATGTTATATTATCTTGTATGTTATGAATACCCCATCTGTGTCGATTGTTCTGCTGGAAGCTATGCATGTCCTTTGTGTTGTGTGTTCATACTCGAGTTGGGACTGATCTATTTCAACCTAGAACTCAACTTCACCTTCCTCTCCCTTTGAAGTTTTGGAATGTCTCATACTCATTCCTTGACTCACTGCATCATCACACCCTTGCTACTGACAGAGTTATCTTACTTTCCTCTGCGTGACACCGTGATTAAGGCAATACCTTACGACCCACTACTAGGAGTCCTACACTAAACGATCTAAGTTCTAATTAGGACTTCTTACTGGGGACATCCCCTTGACATGTTGGTGGGTCCAACACTGTGAAGAAAAAGATAAATTGACAAGTGCCTGGGATCTGCTATCTATGTTGGAATGAAGGGGAAGATAATAGTCATCTATTTCTGAAATGTCCTTGCTCGGTCTGGATATGGCAACATTTTTATGTTAATATGAAAATTCCATATGTGCAAAACAATAATATTTCTAACTATTTAAATTATTGTAGCATTCAATGTACCATATGGAGGATGATTTCTATGGATGTTCTTTGGGAGATTTGGAGATGGAGCAATCAAATTATTTTTGAAAATGTCAAGGTAAAAGAAGATATGGTACTTGCTCTCATAAAACAATTAATTAGTGTTGATAACGATAACAACAACTCACATAAGGACAAGGCTAATAAAGGGGCGGCTCCATACACTACATACCCCACAAGGTTTTTTGACTGGGCATCTCAAGGAGGTAGGTGCGAATGTGGTTTTCGGATTAAGTTCTCTGAAGATCTAGAGTACTAGGTGCACTGGAATGTGGGATGGGGTACGAGCATGAAAGCTAAAGACATACCTCTGTGGGGATTACTCTGGTTCACAAAATACATGGGCATATCTCACATACATATATTTGGGGATTCCCATAGCATCATTGACCATATCACAGGAAAAATCAAGATTCAACAAAATACAGTTCAAGGTTTTCTAAGTCAGATTGAAAAGCTATGGACCACATTTCAGGAATCCACTCGACATCATATTAGCTGAGACCATAACCAGAATGTAGATAATATGTCCAAGAATGGTCTATTGGATGCACTGGAAGGACTGCACATTGAAATAAAGATGACAACATTTAGCACAAATGCTAGATGCCTCCACCTACCGGGTTAGTGAATACATTCTACTGACGCAAAAGGAAGAACACTACCAAAAGAGATAAGTATACATTTATATGTTTTTTACTCTAATTTTTTTTGTATATATTATATATTATATTTATATATATACATATATATAATATAATATATATATATATAATATATATATATATAATATATATTTATATATATATATATCTGATATATAAACTATGTGCAATCATGCTGTTGCACATACTTGAAAAATTTGGATACTTCAGCTTCTTGTATATACATTGGTGTCATATAAGTGTTGTAAAAATGTATGATGAATATGGGGCTTTATATGCATGTTTGCTAAATATATCTAGGATACTGAAAGAAGGCGGCTACGACAACCCATTTTTTTTAATTATGTACTATTTTATATAATACAAAATAGACATTTTTTTCCTGCTGAAAAATAAATAATAAATGACTTTCATTGAATATTAGATTCAAATTGTAGAGACTATATTTATTCTTCAATTAAGGAGGATATCCCTAAGATCATGCAGTGCAGATCAAAGTAAAATTTGGGATCACCTTCTCTTTGGGGTCGTGATGAGGGTTTTGATTCTTTTGGATGTCATCATATGTGGTTACTATGCATGGAATTTTACTCCATGTTGTTCCTTTTGGTCTGCAATATTTACCAATGATACCATAATTATTGCCTCATTTTTCGATATGAGATTCCCACAAATGACATGGTGTAGTAGTAGGCTCGTTCCCAGGGGCAAAGCTCTCCTTGGGTCCAAAATTCTGGTGGAAAATTAGGTGTGCAAGGTAGAAATCCTGATGGGTTTTCTTTAAAAAGTATTATATGAACATCAAATAAAATTAATATTGAATCTCTTAATATTGAAATAAGCTCCAAAAATACCATGGTCGATACTAGTATTATTTCCCCAAAGCAACGAAAGGCTTCTGGTAGTTGTGTTGTTATTATATTTACTTCACAAGTTTAGTGATGAGGGTGATGGTCAAAGAACGAAGGACAAGGATTTGTGTGAGATAAAAATTCTTCTTGTAAACCATTAAATCCAATGTGTTTGAGGGACCATGATATGTTTGCAATAAAAATGAACCTGCAGTTTCAATAGTTTGGATCTTCGGAATGATTGTATCGTATTACAATTTGTTACGAGGAGTTATAAAGTGTTTCAATGTACTGTGTGGGGATATTATAGCGAATGTTTTACCACAAGAGTTTCAATGTAACAGACTAACTCGCTAGCCAATGACACATGTGCACTTTTGATTTGACTGATTATGATCAAACTATTACAACAAATGGCCATGTGGATTAAAATGGATTGACTGAATAATTTCAATATTAAAAACATTTCCAACATGTTTAACCATGACCCCTAGGTCCATGGTTCATTTGGTCATATCATTTTTGTGTTGATATTTTTTAGGCCCAATCAAACATTCAGTTGTAGAACAAATGCGAAACATGCTATGATTGTTATAAAATATATTCTCAAGATTGCAGGAAGCAACATGCTGCATTGTTAACAATTGAACAAATTGCTGAAGTTTGCAATAAGTTTATGAAAAATCCCTCAATCCAATGGTAAACATGGTATTGAATTCTTTCAAAGATCCTCATATCCGAGTTTGATTGGGAATCCATCAATTCTAACGGGAATATTTCTATAGAATTAGGTCCAAAGTTGAAAGAATAGTTTCACCAAAGAGTGGTTCCTTCCCTTATTGATGCTATGAGTGATTTTTAAAACCCCTTGTGTCTAGGTACATGCAACCATTGTAATCTTAAACTTTAGTGCAAATTTTCACCCAAAATATTTTGGTACTTTACCTTGATGGAATTGTGAAAATTTTACTTGACCTTATTTATAATGGGAAGCATATGGTAGAGGAAGGGGATTTGACCATTTTGGCATCAATTGGAGATTCGTCGCAATCTATCTCTTACGTGAATTATGTTAATAAAATGCCTTATTTGAAAAGAATAACATTTTGTTAGGGAACGATGCAATTGTTGCAAATGCATTATGTTACCATAGTAGCTTTTTATAGGCATCAAAAGGTGGTAAATTTTGGAATGCAAATATGTTTTTACAGTTGTGGACAATGGAATTAATCTCCAAGTGAGAGGGATAATTTTGGGAATCATGGTAAACTTGACCATGAGTGTTTTTTAAACTCTTGGAAAGTATGGTCTTTCTTTCGAATCCTACAAGTTATGATCTATACATTCTAACCTACATATTTTCATACTAATGCAAGTGATAGTTTCGACATTCTTGTTCCAAAGTACAAAGGTAACTGAGAAAAAGAGTTCGGCCTATCAGAGGACATTTATTATGTAGATCAAGAAATCAAGAATAAATTTATAGTCTTTCTCTACACTTCTAAAGTACCAAAAGTTTTTTGGTAGGGAGGTTTGATCTAGGAGGATATCCTCTCATGGAAAAATGTAAAAGAGGTTGAAATTATAAACACTTGATGAGCTCCAAAACAACATTGCACACAAAAAGGAAGCTCACATAAAATTTGGAAAAATGTGGAAATGAGAAAATTGTAAATTATTAATACTTTAGGTGGCTTTAAGTGCTCATGTATTTTCATTTTATTTGTAAAAAAGGAAAATTAGTTTTATGTGAGAATCCACCTCCCAAATATATTTCCTATTCCCAATGAGAGGTTTAAAGTATTATGGTTGGTTTGAAATTCTCACTTAGTTTGTCCATTAATTTTTTTTAGATCCAAATTTGGTGGATCTTTTAGTCTCATTAAAAATCTTGTAGATCCTCTTTTTGTGCACCTTGTATGCTTGGATTATGGAGTTGTGGCATCTTCCCGTCCAAATTTTCCTCCATAGAGGCTCCTTAGGAGGAGTTTGATGCCTAGATAATAGAGAATAAGCTTCTTTGTGTGTGAATATTCTTTTCATTTGATATACCATATGGATTTTATCCCCATATTTCATAATGGTGATTTCACGCTCCTAAAGTTCTTATGCTAGAGTAGGCTAGGAAAGCATGGTCTGATGGTCTCGATAATCTTCATTAGATTTACATTTTGTCCAAAGGGTGGATTTTTTTTTGTTTTTCCCCAAATATATGCTACATCTATACCATGGTGATCCATGGTAAATTATTTCAAATCTCGATGATCATCCTAGTATCCTTATTATATAAGTTGTTGCCAATCATCTTTCTATAATAGAGTTGTTCATCCATTCCTAATTTCCAAAAGGCACGTTCTTGCACTAGAAGCTTGCTTTCTTAGCAAAATCACAAATTGAGGAACCCAATGAAAATACCATATCTAAAAGTTTATATGGTGGAGAGGAGGAATTACTATGATTTATCTTGTAGGGTTGTGTCGAATTATAATGGGTCCACCAAATAATTTTAGTATTAAAAATGTTTGCAACATGTTTAACCATGGCTGATAGGTAAGATTTTGTGGTCCCAATAAAATATCCTCTTATAAAACAAAGGAGTAATATGATATGGCTATTATAACATAATTTTTCAAGAATGGAGCAAGTGACATGCTGCATTGATAACACTTGCACAAATTACTAAAGGCTGCAATATGGTATGAGAAAAAACCTCGCACCAATGATAAGCATGGTATTGAATTCATTCAAATATCCTCATCTGTAAGTTCGATGGGAATATATCAATGCTCCAGGAATCTTTCTATAGACATGGGCACAAAGATGCAAGAAAAGTTTCACCCAAGAGTGGTTCTTACCCTTAGTGATGATATGAGTGATTTTAAAACCAATGTTTTGAGGTACATGCAATAGTTTCAATCTTAAACTTTTGTGAAAAGGTACACCACCAATATTTTGGTACCATACCTTAGTGGAATTGTGAGAAAGCTATTTATACTTTTTTAGAATGGGAAACATATGGCATTTGGCATTAGTTGCATATGCCTTGCAATCTAGCCCTTGGGTGTATTATGATAATATGATGCCTTATTTGAAAAGAATAACTTTGCGTCAATGAATGGTGCAGTTGTTGTCAATGCACTATGTTACAATAGTATCTATTTGTTGGCATCAAAAGGTGGTAAATTTTGAAATGAAAGATATGTTTATGCAGTTGTGGAGAATGATGTCTAAGAATTAATATGAAAGTGAGAGGGTTATTTCTAGAAATGATGGTAAACTTGATAATGAGTGTTTCATAAACTCTTGGAAAGTATGGTATTAATTTCAAATCGTACAAATTATGATCTATACATTACTAGATACATATTTTCATATTGAAGCAAATTCAAGTTTCATCATTCTACTTCTGAAGTACAAAGGTGAAGCAAAATATGAGTTTGGCTTGTCATAGACATTTTTTTATCTAGATCAAGAAATGGAGAAGAATTTTATAGACACTATCTACACTTTTACAACACCAAACGTTATTTTGTAGGGAGCTTTGAGCTAGAAGGATATCTTCTCCTAGAAAAAAATGAAAGAGGTTGAAATTTGTAACACATGAAGAGTTCTAAAACATCCTTGCATACCAAAAATAATCTCACATAAACTTTGGAAAAATGTGGAAATTAGTAAATTGTAAATGAATAATACTTTAGATGGGTTTAAGTTCTCATGTATTTTCATTTAGTTTGTAAAAAGGGAAATTATTTTTCTATGAGAATCCACCTAGAAAATATTTTTCCTATTCTCAATGACACGTTAAGAGTATCATGAGCATAGTTGATATTCCTACGGGTGGTTTGAGATTCTAACTTACTTTCTCCATTGAGTTATTGTAGATGCAAATTTGGTGGATCTTGTAGTCTCCTTAAAAATATTTTATATCCTCTTTATGTGGATCTTGTATGCTTGGACTATACAGTGATTATTCGTAAACTGTCTATAAGAACCCGATTCCTATTATTAGAGCCTTAATCTATTATACACTAACAGATCTATTTTACTGTTGATTTGCAAGTAATAAAAGGAGCTTGCTGACCTTCTCACAAAGTTTTAAACATTTAACATCTTATCATTTTATCATAAGCAACATAAATTAAGATGAGCATTCCATTGATATCAACTTAACAAGAGTAGTTCATGGAAAAATACATGTTCCGGCGGTTGATGATGATACCTTTGTCGTATAGCTCCAGCTGAACGCTCCTTCTCACCGACCCAACCGGATTTACCTCCCAGCCAACTAGGAAACAAATTCCTAGCCCAGGAAACCTCCACAGGTTCCCTAGCCCTCCGTGCCCAAGTCCAACCAGATATAGTGTGTCCTCAAGAAGAATGTGCAAAAACCAGATAATAATACTTTCCTCCTCTCAAACCCAAGAAACCTCCATAGGTTTCCAAGGTTTCCCAAAATCATAACAAGTCCAAACAATCACAACCAACCCCCATAATCATAAGCAAGAACCCAACCTCCCCTTTCTTCCTTCCCCCTTCCCTTTTTATACCCTCCTTCCCTTCTCCATCTCAACCACCTCTCATTAATGTCATTAACTTCTCATCCATCCTTACAGTTGACTTCTCTTCTCCCAAGTAAGCTAGGAGTACATTTGGAAATGTGAGATGAATATAAAATTGAGAATTTAATGGGAAAGGATCATGTTTTCTCCCAAGTAAATCTGAAAAGTACATTTGGGAATGTGAGGTGTAATTACATGGAGAGGACCATATCTTCTCCTTTGTAAATGTGAGGGTAGATTGGGGAATGTGAAATGAATATATATATATATATTGATAATAAGATGGAGAGGACTATGTCTTCTCCCAAGTAAATGTGAGGGTACATTGGGGAATGTGAGATGTAATTACATGGAGAGGACCATGTCTTCTCCTTAGTAAATGTGAAGGTAGATTGGGTAATGTGAAATGAATACATATATTATGAAATAATGGAAGGAGACCATATCCTACCTAATATTCAATTGGAGAAGGTAAGTGGGGAATTTGAATAATGGAAATCATGAATTTTATATTAGACCAATGTTTCTCAATATTTCTAGATAATGTAAATATTAACAAAATTTGTAGGATAATATTTAAATGGGGCATTACATACACCCCTCCTTCAGAAAAATTCGTCCCGAAGTTAGAATGAAAAGAGGCAAGGAGTTTGAAAGCATAGCAACCATAGAGAGTTATAGCAATAAATCTTATAAGCCCAACAATGATATTTCTTCCCATCAAGAGTCTCCAACCGATCTATATCCTCCTATCCACCTTGGCCTACTTCCGTTCCCACCCTATCCGTCCTCTGCTGCTTTATCAGTGGCAC
>APFE030646489.1:0-17955 GCA_000404065.3 Pinus taeda
TAGAACCACAATGACAGACAAGGACACTATGTTAAAAAAAAAAAAAAAAAAATTATATAGCAAATAGTTATTACCAATAATATTCTTGAATGTGTCTTTCTGTTGTTGCACATAGTACAGGATCCAGGTTGAAGACAGAGATATGAGGAGGGCAGATAACACGACGCGACAACCTGTAATGGGGCAGGTTGTATCTGGTCCGGAGAATAACCCAGAACTATGGGTCCAGCTTGGAGAAGAAGCCAGAGTTACAAATCAAGCAATCCTGGAGACAGTGCAAGAATTGAAGAATGAAATGGCTCGTCTGCGGGAGGACAATGCTCGGTTAACAATGGAACAAGAAAGAATTTTAAAGAGTTTGTCTGACAGACAAAATCAGTTACCAGTTAACCCTAGTGCAGAACAACAAAGGATATCTGAGGAACAGAATCATCACATACCTCCCGAAGGATCAGAGGAACTAGAAGAACGCTCTGATAATGTATTTGACCAGCAAACCTCAAAAAGACAAAAAGTGGAGTTACAAGGAGAATTCCACAAAATTAAACCACCACATTTTGATGGAGAACAAGAAGAAGCAGCGGAAGCCTGGATCATTAATATGAACAAGTACTTTCAACTTTATGAGTATGATAACAACCTTAAAGCACGACTAGCTATCTTCCAATTGCAAGGGAAGGCCACCTTATGGTGGGAGGAGGTGAAGATAGTAAAAGGAGTCACCGAACAGAATATTACATGGGACAGTTTTCAAAGGTTCTTTAAGGAGCGATATCTAACAGAACGTTTCTATGATGAAAAGGCGAGAGAGTTCCATGACTTGCGGTTAGGACAGCAGACTATGGACGAGTTCATTACCCGTTTTACCTCCTTACTTCGTTACGTACCTTATATAAGGGAGGAGAAGGCCAAGGTTCAGAGGTTTGTTAGCAGTTTGCCACCATATATGCGAGAAAGGATTGAGTTTGACAATCCAAAATCAATGGACGAAGTGATTCGTAAAGCTAGAATCTATTATCAACAAAGCAAACAGAAAGGGGAAACTGCTAACAGGAAATGGAATGAGAAGAGGGGCTTTAAGACAGTTGGAAACAGCAAAGGAAATCGCAGCAATGGAAGTAAGGGAAATGGCAGAGTAGCAAATAACAGATTTGCGTCCAGAACTATATCTAAGTTTAGAACTGCGAATGAGCCCAAGGGTAGTGAGCAGCACCCAAGGCTGGATAATGAAGGCACAGCAAGACCTCCAGTGCAGTGCTGGGGTTGTGGGGGACCTCACTATATTAAAAACTGCCCACAGCGGAAAGGAACTGAGCAATTATCTCAAATTCATGAAGCTTCAACAGTGGGCGAGGTTGGTCGCAGTATACCCAAGATTAGCGCGGCTCTGGAAGACCGTCAGGCAGAATATCAACCCACCATGGTTGAATTTGAAGGTAAAATCTCAAACCTTACCTTATCTATTTTAATTGATCCTGGGGCTACATTAAGCTATGTAAGCCCAAAGGTAGTGGAACAATGTAGTTTACACTCTGTTAAATTCAAAAACCCTTGGCTGGTGCAACTAGCTACTGGGGCCAAGCGGAGGGTAGCCGCCAAAATCAGCAATTGCTCATTTACCATAGCAGGCCAGCCAGTAACAGCTGATCTGAACGTACTCCCTCTCGGCTCCTATGACATCTTAATCGGAATGGACTGGTTAGAAAAACACTGGTCATTAGTTGATTGTAAAACCAAAATTATATACTACCGAGACCAGCAAGGAAACAGGAAAGAAATGCAAGGAATCAAGCAACCAGTACAAGTTCGCCCGATAACTGCAAACCAACTAACAAAATGTATACGGAAGGGGTGTCAAGTTTACGCTATTCAGGTGGGATATGCGGATTCCAAAGATAAATCAGCTTCTTTGAATAGTATACCTATAATCCAAGAATTTACAGATGTATTCCCTGAGGAAATCCCTGGACTACCGCCACGAAGAAATATAGATTTTACCATTGAACTGGTACCCGGAGCAGCACCAGTGTCACGAGCACCCTACAGAATGAGTATACCTGAACTGACAGAATTAAAGATGCAGTTGCAAGAGTTATTGGACAAGGAATACATTCGGCCTAGTGTGTCTCCATGGGGAGCTCCAGTTTTATTTGTCAAGAAGAAGGATGGTACTCTCAGAATGTGTATTGACTACAGACAACTGAATAAGTTAACCATTAAGAATAAGTACCCTCTACCTCGGATCGATGAGCTGTTCGATCAAGTGAAAGGTGCAACGGTATTCTCCAAGATCGATCTGCGATCAAGATATCATCAAATCCGAATTAAGGACGAAGATATCGCCAAGACAGCCTTTAGAACAAGGTATGGACACTACGAATTTGTGGTTTTGCCATTCGGGCTAACCAACGCCCCTGCAACTTTCATGTGTTTAATGAACAGCATTTTTCACCCATACTTGGACCAGTTCGTATTGATATTCATTGATGACATACTAATATATTCACGTACAATAGAAGAACATTATGAACATCTTCGAAGGGTATTACAAACCCTTCGAGAGCACCAGTTGTATGCAAAATTTAGTAAGTGTGATTTCTTCAAAGAAGAAATCCAATACTTGGGTCACGCGATCACAAAAGAGGGAATAGCAGTGGATCCGGAAAAGATAAAGGCCATAATGGACTGGCCTGTGCCAAAAGATGTGACGGATGTCCGATCTTTCATGGGATTCGCTGGTTATTACAGAAGATTCGTGGAAGGCTTCTCCAAAGTAGCTTTTCCCATTACCTCATTACAAAAGAAAGGGAAGTCATTCCAATGGACCCCAAACTGCCAGAAAAGTTTCGAGCAACTGAAGCATTTGCTCACCACGGCACCCATTCTCTGTATAGCAGATCCTAATAAGGATTATGTGGTCTGTACAGATGCAAGTAAGGAAGGATTGGGAGGAGTCTTAATGCAAGAAGGTAGAGTGATTGCCTATGAGTCACGTAAATTGAAAGAACATGAACAGAGATATTCTGCCTATGACTTAGAACTGGCTGCTGTTATACATGCACTGAAAATGTGGCGGCATTATCTTATGGGTAGGAAATTTCTGCTGCTCACCGACCACCATAGTTTGACCAATTATTTCAGCCAGCCTACTTTAAATGCTAGACAAGCGCGATGGATGGATTTTCTAAGCGGTTTCAACTTTGACATAAAACATTTACAAGGAAAGGAAAATAGAGTGGCAGACGCTTTAAGCAGGAAAATACAAAGTTTGTATGAAGTTTCCATTAGTGGATGGAAAAACTCCTTCCTGGATATAATAAAAGAAACTTCAGACCAAGATGCAGAATATCAGCAGCTAAAACAGCAAAGACAACAAATTGCCAAAGGGGACAGTCAACAAGAATATACGATAGATGACGCTGGATTAATTTACTTCAAAGAAAGAATATATGTGCCCAATCAAAGCAGAATTAAGAATCTGATCATGGACGAATTTCACATCAGCCATTATGCTGGTCACCCGGGTTATCAAAAGATGATAACAGCCATCCGGAAGGAATACTTCTGGCCAGGAATGAAGCGAAATATTGTGGAATACTTAGCAAGATGCTTAGAATGTCAACAAATTAAAGCGGAACATCAACATCCAGCAGGACTGTTACAACCCTTGCCCATTCCGGAATGGAAATGGGAAATTATCTCCATGGATTTTATCACCGGGTTACCTAGAACAAGGAAAAACAACGATTCCATTATGGTAGTAGTGGACAAATTGAGCAAGGCTGCGCATTTCATACCCGTGCAATCCACGTTCAGAGCTGCACAAATCGCCCACATTTTTATGCAGAATGTGTTCAGATTGCATGGTCTTCCAAAAACAATAATCTCCGATCGGGATGTGAAATTCACATCAGTTTTTTGGAAGACACTGTTTACTGATTTGGGTACTCAGTTGAACTTCAGCACAGCCTACCACCCGCAAACTGATGGTCAGACGGAAAGAGTGAACCAAGTGGTAGAGGATATGCTAAGGGCTTATGTTATGCAACAACCCACACGGTGGGAAGAGTACTTACACTTGGTAGAGTTTGCGTATAACAATGGGTATCATACCTCAACGCAAATGAGTCCATTTGAGGTTATGTACGGACGGAAGTGTCGTACACCCTCCAGTTGGGGTGAGCTTGAGGATAAATTAAGTTTAGGACCTGAAATGCTTAAAGAGATGGAGGACATGGTAAAGAAGGTGCGTGTTAATTTGAAAACAGCTCAAGATAGACAAAAGAACTTCGTTGATCAAAAAAGAAGATTTAAGGAGTTCCAGATTGGGGATCATGTGTATATTCGGATTCAAGCCAAGAGAAGTACATTGTAGTGGGCTGGTTGCGCTAAATTGGCGCCCAGATATTGTGGACCCTTTCAGATTCTGGCAAGGGTCGGACCGGTAGCATACCAGCTGGCCTTGCCAAGCCACATCCGGGTCCATAACGTATTCCATGTATCAGTCCTAAAGAAATATGTGTATGATCCTAAGCATGTAATCCGATGGCAGGATATACAGGTGGGGTTATTATTATAATAAGGATTCAGCAAGAATTCCATTTAGAATGAAACTAATTTGGAAATTGTGTGATGCAGGTCGAACCGGAAGGAGAAGTACTGGTCGAACCACTGAGCATTCTCGACCAGAGAGAAGTGCAGCTGCGGAAACGAGTTATTACCCAAGTTAAGGTGTAGTGGAAGCATTTTGGACCTAAGGAGGCCACTTGGGAGGACCAAGAATTGATGAAGAAAACATATCTGGACCTGTTCATGACTGAAAGACACCGAGACGGTGTCCAATCTCAGGGGGAGGAGATGTAATGACCCAAACATTGATATGAATAATTTTCTAAATTACCATGTTGAGTAAATATGGAGACTGGAATTATTACTTTAAATTAATTTTGTGAAAATGTTATTAGTTCAAAGGATGAATTAAATAATATTGTAAATGACCTTATGAGAGGAATTATTTTACTTCTGCTTGTTTAATTAAAAGAAACAGTTGCCAACTAAAAAGGGAAGCCCTAACTACTTTTCTTTCCATAGAATTGGGAAAAGAGGGGGGACCTGGGCTATTAGGGAACAGACAGGGAGAGCAGAAGAAAGAGGTAGAACGAAGGAAGGAGTACCATGTCTGGTGAGGACCAGATGGTACCAGCACTACTGTGCGTTACTTCGCATCGCTGTTAGCGTGCATCACCTTGCTAAGGCAGTGGCCTGCAAGAGAGCTTGGGGGAGAGAATCAGGTCTGAGTGACTGATCTCGTGGTTGGGAGGATAGCAAGCTTTAAACGAGTTCCTCCAGGTTGGAGGGTATCAGGAATTAAAAGCCAGCTTAGTACAGGTATGTACCTTATGCCTACAGTAAATAATGAGATTTCATAGTTAATTTATGCAGGGTATTATTTACTGTAATGAGATTTCTTAGTAAATCTGTACAGGGTATTATTTACTGTAATGAGATTTCTCAGTAAATCTGTACAGGGTATTATTTACTGTAATGAGATTTCTTAGTAAATCTGTACAGGGTATTATTTACTGTAATGAGATTTCTTAGTAAATCTGTACAGGGTATTATTTACTGTAATGAGATTTCTTAGAAAATCTATACAGGGTATTATTTACTGTAATGAGATTTCATAGAATTTTGTACAGAATATTAATAACTGTAAATAGGACCCCATAGTAATCCTTGCAGAATATTAGTATCTGTAAGTGAGGGTTTCAAGGTACATCGCCGTAGGTTACAAATAATTGTTCATACAATTAGTTACAAACTTGTATGACTATTGCTAGCAATGAAAAGAAATATATAATTGCATAATGGAACTGAATGAGCCAATTAGATAGCCGTTGGGTAGAGCTGTAGGATAACCCTCGGTCCAGATAACTATCAAATAAACTCAGAAGATATCTGAGCATACCCGCATTACATCGAAATAAACTGTCGAAATTACAGTACTATGGATAAATGTAAAATACAACCAGGAAAAAGAATAAACAGTATTATGACGCGGGCAATAGAAAACTAAGTAAATAGGAACTGGGTCCTATATGACTACAGGAACACATAAACATATATAGCAACTTGAACCGAGATGCAAGCCTTAAGGCCGAGAAGCTGGTTAGCTCTAGCGCGTCCCGCGCTCCCACGACAAAACATGGCAGCTTAACCAGATGTGGTACAAACACAAAGAAAACAGATTGAAATAAAGAAACCACCTGTGAACACATATATATAGTAACAGAGAATCTTAAACATTCGTTTGCATATGAATAACCCGTAGATGGAACCAGAGAATAGATGCATATTAAACCTGGAACCACAGACATTTTTCTTAAGAGAGGAAGTATGGAGATAAAATATATATATAGATCCGAAACGATAAATTTACTGAACAGTTTGTGAAAGGAAAACCATCTGAGAATTGGACGAACATTCAATTATAATAAACCGATATTCATGTTCAGAATGACCACGTTCAGAGTCAATCTTCTCGGTACAAAAATACCCCGGTAATTCCAAGCAGTGAATATTAAACACAGTAGAACCTTACGGGATAATCATTCAACCAAACTATCCAAGAATTAATAAAACAAGAGAATACAGGACAATGCCAAATAAAAGGTTCGAGCCGGTGCAAATAACTGCATGCCTCACAATATGGTGCAAATTAAACGATATATACATGTATAATTAAAAAGGTTCCATTAATTACATAAAGCCACCGATAGTTTGAACAGAAGGAGAAATCCCGTACTCGGGTTCTCGAGTCAGTAACTGCCTAAAGCGACAGACAACCTTAACAGAAGAAGAAACCCCACATTCGGGTTACCATATAGACTTGAGTAAACATACAGATTACAAAAGACTTAGGGTTCACAAACAAAATGAAAACGCCGACGAAGGGTCTCATAGCACGAGCAACCAGATGGAGAATAGAAAGGACCCTGGCATTGCAAAGACCAAGATTCAGACAATCGAATGGATATGAAATATGGGCAAAAACCGAAGCCAGGATAACTTACCTGTTATGGGTAGACCGATTGGAACCTGCAAACTCCTTTCATTGTCAAACTCCATGCCGGTAACCTGCAACAACCCATAAGGCGTCAATAAACCCTCTTGCCTGTGATAAGAAACACAAGGAAAACGAAAAGAAAAGGGGAACATCGAATATATTGAATGAATTAACAGTAATAGGAGATAATACCATTACATTGCCGAGGGGTATTGACATCACCCTCGTCCAAGCCGGATTGCTCTGTGCGAACATCAGAAATTGCTAGACGGAGCTCAGGACGAGCTAATTAACCAGAGCAAAGCGATGGAGCTGTTCTCGGAAGAACAAGGTTGAAAAGCCGCCTGTGTAAATGATAGCAAACCCTAACTATACCTTTTTCAACCAGCTCAGATAGATGGCTACCGTCGATTTCCTGGAGCAGATCTGGAGCGTTCGTCGCGGCATAATCCCGAGGTGATGGCGGACTGAGCTGTGGCATTTACTTCCTCAGCTACCACAGTCAGTTCAACAGGCAGTGAATCCGAATAAATCCCGAGGAGTCTACCTGTCTCGTCCGACGGAGTTATTGTAAGGGACATGTGGCAGCAGCAAGGCCAAGCAACGTGGATAACCCCAACCCATTCCATTTGTAAACCATATAGCAGTATCGCCCTCAAATATTAAGGTTTGGGTTGATAATAATACATTACAATGCGTAATGGTATTTTACCTTGACTTATGTTAATGTGCCATTTACTAGTGAACTATGGATGTAATGATTTAATAGTGATTTGTGAAACACAAAAATAAAGGACCTTTTTTTGTGGTAATAATTTACTTATGTTAGTGGTCACTCTCATTGCTTTTTTTTGGTTGGGATTCTTGTAATATTTCTATTCAAAATTTCTAGAGTATTAATTCTAGCATAGGTCTAGAGTTTTTATCTTGAGATATGCGTGAGACCCTTATTTGTAGCTACTGTGGAATTGTGGAATCCTTTTGTTGAGTCTGCGGCCAACACCTTGAGTGGACAATCTCTTTGATTACTTGGCCATAAACATTATAGGTAAAGATTTCATGGATGTTGGACCAATGAAGCTTAAAACATTTTGGAGAAATCACCATGTTGGTGAAGATAAAATTGTTAAAAGGATTGATATTTTGTTAGTGGTAGAAGCCTTCGTGGAGAAATTTAATAATATTTGTGAGTGGATTAGGTTAGAGGGTGAGTTTAAACACTTACTCATTTTGTTGGAGATAAAAAATCCTTCCTATATTATAGATGGATATTTTGTAAGATTTTTCAAGGAGGGTCATTCCTCTATAACACCCATCCCTTGTAACAAGAAAAGCTAGGTTTGATGTGTAACAAGAAAAGTAAATGCTTTATTATGAAATAAATAAAATAATTAATCGCTTGGGAATGGATAATCCTTTCATGATAAGGATTTTAGATCCAAATGTAGGTGAGACTAATGGATTTGGAGATAAATATCCATTAAGCCACTTAGCTCGAGAAATATGCTAAATCAAGATGAGGAAAATCCTTGCGAGAGGTAAAGGCTAGCGTTTCTCGGAAAATCCTCGGCAAATGGATGAAAAAGATCCATAAAAGTGGGACTCCTCTAATGGAAACCATATCATGAAAGAAGGTATTAAATACCGATTGTAGAGATCAACAAGAGGGAGAATTGATCCATGGCAACAATTCTCAACTCAAGGGTGAACTCATGGAAGACTATTTTAAATTGGGTGGCATGCTCAGTCTTTCCCATGTGACATCATTTCAAATAATCTAGTTGCATGGGATGTTTAAATGTTGACACTTACTCTCTATATTGTGAATTCTGAAGCATATAAGAGAAAATTCTTAGTTTGTTTTTACATATAAATTGACTGAATAGTGTACATATGATTGTTATGAATAAGTAGATTTTCCTATGTTAGTTGTGTGCATGATTTAATTACATATGAGTGCATGGGACATCCATTTCATATCAATTCAATCCGAGTTAATTTTATTAAAGAAACATAAGATGTGGATCTTATGTAGTATTGGTGTTATTGTCTTTTTTTTGTGACAGTTAGTAATCGTGCTCGAGTCAACTATGTAAATTGGGTAACTATGATTAAGGCTCAACTATATAAACTATGGTGCATGTTATTTATGCTATGAATTATACATCCAATGCTACTCTTTTAACTAAGTGTGCATAATCCCTAAGATACACATTTTAACATTACATGCAAATGTGGCAGTAGGATTATGACTCTATTATTAGTAATACTAGCGTTAAAATAATTATGTTGAATTTTCATTTATGTTGATATTGAGATAAAAAATGAGGTATTTCTTTATGCATAATCTTGACCTTGGATGATACGTGCATAAGAGTTGAATTGGAATCTTGTATTAAGGTTCTATTTATTGAATGTAAGAGTCCACAACATGAATTTGGTAAAGCCTCAGGGGAGTTGTAGTATGATACCCAAGGGGTATGACTCCTTTCTTTAATGTTGTCAAAATTTGAAGAATATGGGTATAGGGTATTATAAGGATTTGTTCATGTAATACTTGTGATGATTGATTGAATCTTAACTTTAACCAAAGAAAAATTTAAGGAATGGGAGCGTAGTAGTTAATTCTCATATTAGGCTCACACGGTATGTTACAAATGGTATGAGAGCACTAAGTTCACATATTGTTGTCTAAGGGTCACCACAATTCTACAAGATACGAAGGAGTTATAGGTACTAATGAAGGGTTTAGTTATAAATTTCTAGAACAAAAATATTCTAGAATCCATCGACATTGAAATCAATCCTTGAAATAATAATGCATGCACTCGTTTCATATTGATTGTGCATAGAGTGACACCATTGATCAATTTTGACAGTCATTCGAACTCTACCGACAAGCTCAACCTACAAAATTTTACATACAGATAAGTACTACTCATAATAACCTACATGCTACTTCTTAAATGTTTTAAGGCACATCATTTCCATGTCACTTGGTTATTTATTTCCAAATTCGGAAGGTTATAATGGATAAAAAATTCTTTATAAATAAGATTAGATTCCATTTAAAAAAATTAGATGTTGCTTGAAGAATCACAATAAAAAATGGACGTTGTGGAAAATACACTTGACATTACAGTGTTGAACAATAATCAACCACCAACAAAATCGATTGTGAATATTAAGGTAATCATAATCGTCTCCCATGACCGGGTTACGTGTAAACATCAATTTAATAACTTTCCCATGACCGAGTTACTATAAATATGATGTTTACAATATTTAATAACTTATCGAATGTTGTGGATTGTAGATACTCAAAATTATCACATTCTACAGTTAACCCGTGGTGAACTAATTTCCATCGATCATTGATGGAAAATTCTCATTCCTACCTAACTGAGTGGATGAAAAATGGAAAAAAAGGATTTTCTTGTCGATTGTTGATGCCACTTTTCTATTTCTTGTATCTATTGACCTAGAAACGTTAGATTAATGAGTGTGTTTCCTCAAAGTTATTCACTCATTTGGGATAATGGTTATCTTATTGGTTGCCTCCATAAATATTTCAATTGTATAATGCTTATCAATGAAATTACCAACCTCAGTTGTATTCTGTGAAGAGATTCTAATTTAGAAAAATAATTTAATTAAACACTGACAGCGTATTACGATATGGGTAATTTTGGAAACAGGGGCAGTGCATATTTGTTTGCCAAGAGACATTGTAGTCAGTGGATAAAGCTTGATGGTTATCCTTATCGAAGTGATTTTTCACATCTTACATGCCTCGACCTTCATATAAAGTTAGCTCTCAAAGCCTAGTGAAGTATCGATGGGACCATTGTTTGTTTTATGGAATTATTGCAAGTTTGTAGTTGAAGACCTGCAAAGAACTAGCTGATCCCTTCACCCTTCATATCGATATTATCTCCTCTTTAATGTAAAGTGAAGTTAACTAGGGGAATAGTGCAGAGATCGATATGTTTGTGTAGAGTAAGTTTGTGATGTAGTAAGGGGCTATTATATGTGGTGTGAGTGGATAGGTTGAATATAAGTGTTTTGAGGAGTTAACAGAGTGGTGTAGTGTGGTTTGGGATCCCTATTATACGCTGATTTACTTTACTCTTTTGGCGAGGATGAAAATAGTGTATGGTTGTTGTAAGAAGAGTCGAGGGCTAAGTCGTTGTGTTTAATTGTTGACAAAATCTCTTGGTAGAATGGGTTGCATTTGATCCACTCACACTGATGCTCGAACTCTGCTCTCCTTCTCAATGTGGGAGACCAAAGACAAGAAAGCATGGAATTTATGAGATTAAAAGACTAGCAGGCTCCTCGAATCAAATCATACAATAGAAATGTTGGGGTTGTCCATGGAGGCTCCCTTTGGTGTCCTTGGAAATTTTCCTGAGAAAAGAGGCTGGAGTTGCTTATTAAAGGAGTAAAGCATGTCGTACGGTGACTATTGTAATCTTCGGCACCGAAAAGGAGAATCAATTACATTCTGTGAAGGTTTTGACTTAGCTCATGTGAATTTGGAATGCTTAGAGCCATATTCGAAAAAACTTTTTGCGTACACTATCCTTCGAAGCTGATGACCAGAGAAGGAGGGTATTATCGGGTTTGAACCCTAGATGGTTGCTACCCCTCAGAATTAATACACCATGATCCATTATCATATGGTCTTTCAAGACTAGTGCATGACCATCTTCTACCCCAAAACAATGTCCAAGCTAAGTCATTGAACAACAATTTTAACTTTAGCTCTCTTGTTCTCTCATCGCAAGCGAGGGTGTGACTTGTTTTTGAACGATTATTCACTTAAGAAATCAAGATATTTAGTGTAAGTCATAAAACTAGAAGGTAAAAAATGAATTCTTATGCATTATGATCATGGTTTGCACTAGGTAAAGATAATAGGGATTTGGATCTTAGTTCATTGCTCACGTGAAAATTTTTAGCTGAAATAATTCTAAGTTACTTATGATACACATGTTGAATTGACAAATTCCACTATGGATTTCAGCATTTTCTCCTTGTTTTGATGTTAGAATATTTTGGTACCATGCAACTCATGGCACTGTCACAATGTTTAGAAAATGGAATCTAGGAGCGAGAATTAGAAATGTTTGGGGAGAAACCTCGAAAGGCTACAATGAAAAAAATAATTCTAATGTAGTAAAGAGGAAAGAGAGGAAATATCAAACAACTAACATGATTATTTAATAAGTAGAAATTTCAAACCTCAATGAGTTACTTGTTATGGTGACTACTTATCACATGATGTGAAGATTAAAGTTCTAGTTAGTATATGTGTGAAACTTTTTCAGAACTTAAGTTATTGTAGAATTCTATTGTGAGAGTGGACAACTATACCATGATACATGCATAGTTTAAATGGTCATGATAGAATGAGAGGAATAAACAATTTAGTAATAATTGTAAAGTATTGTTATTGCATTGAAAGTGGGATGTTATAGTCATAGTAATAATGAGATATTCAATTTGATAATGGGTAGTGCATATATAAGAAGAATAATGAATATATTATGTAATGAAATTTATGTATAAATAAGGAAGGGAATAAGTGATTTGATTAAAAATTTGATGATATCGTCATCATGTTATTCTGCTTATACTAAAATAAAATTAGGAGTTGCATGATTTTTTATGGAAGGACATAGCTTTATAAAATACAACTAATTTTGATAAAGATAGTCTGGTCAAGGACATAACTTAAGGGAATAAAGATCATATGTATATAAATGTGAAGGGAATAAATGTTGAACCTTTATGAGATAAAATGTTAAGTATTTTTCTTTCCATAGATCATGGACAACATATAAAATGAAAGTATATATATGGAAACTATATGAATCAACAGGTAAGAAGTCCATGACATACTATCAACATTAATAGAAGTTAATGGTGAATTAAGTGGGTGCCATCCTAAAAGAAACTATCAATATTTTGATATCGATTCATAAAGGTTTCCATGAGGAATCATTAAGCTCATGAAGGACACGTCATTGTATATGACTATGTATTGAAAAAAAAAGTTTCTCTCAACTTAATGTTTGATTGGTACATCTACATGTTGGAATGTAATTTTCAAGTTGGAGAAAGTGCTATGGAAGGTAACTTAACCTTACCAGATTACTATAGTGAGTATTATATGCCTATTTCATTGGACATGCATAGTTTTTACCTACAACTGTGATTGATTAAAACAATAACTGTAACTAAAATAAATAAGAACCACAAATTATATATTCAAAGTTATACTAAATTGGGGTTAGAATTGTAAAGAGTGTGCACACATTCAATACAACTTACTGTATTCATGAAGACATCACACATGAACCACTTTGTGACCTTCATAAGTAGGTCAATGGGATTGACACCCAAAAAGTAAAAATACATAATGGAAGCAACTACTAGTGCTTCTCGATTAATAGTGGAAAGACAATATTAATCGTAAGAGCACATTCTTAATAGTTCACTAAATTTCAATGTGTCATGGATGTTCATATCAATCTAGATATAAATGGATTTATGTTAATAACAACCCATAAATAAGGATCTTTCCAATATGAAACAAGAGAAATATGCTTTCAGTAGAAGGATGTTAGATCTTGCAAATGTACTTCTTGTGGGAAGGGAAAAAATTACAATGATCTCTGTGTTTATATAAACAAACTATACATGCTTATAATAATAGAAATGACAAAAATATTGGATATGGTCGTGCTGGATGAACTGGAAGTAGAAAGAGAATAGCTCATAACAACCAAATGAATAAGAATAATGGTACACTAGATTAGGAACATCACTCATCTGAATTAACAAATAAATATATGGTAAACGAGAAGCTTTCACATTAATACAGCCTATCAAAATCAAAGTATCTTAAGCTGGTAGTAAACTAATACACACTCAAGTAGAAGGTAACATATAAAATGTTCTACACAAGGAAGAAAGAGGATAACAAATCGAGGCAACAACTCGTGGCTAAAAATTAGAAGATAATGACTAAGTAGTACTCATAATCAAGGTGGTGTGCACAAATATATTGAGATCTAGCAATCTAATCAATAAATTCACAATCATACCAATTGGAATACACATGTTGCACCACTATTTCCTACCAAGAAATATTGGGAAGTTTACCTAAGAGAGAGCATTAATAACGTTATCCGGTTTGAAGAGGAAAGCATAACAATTGTTGATAATGGATAAATGAGTTTTATTCTTTTATTTCCAGGGGTGATTTAATTAGGTAAATACCTTAGGATCACACCTTGGTACACATAGTGCCTAAAAACTTAGATTGTGTAGAATTTAAAACATTGCAACTTTCACAACCTGTGTATGAGAAATATATGTAACTACATACTAATTGTAAAATTGGGTTTGGACATACACTGAATGATTCATGGCCAACAAGGTGTTGGAGGAAGTGTAGAAAGAATAACCATCGATCATATGACATGATTAGTTTAAGAGGAGTACTTTTTGAGTACAAACAAGTATGTTTTTGTTTAAAAGAAAAGTTAAGGGTGTTATTAAAATTCAACTATAACAGTGAAATCCATACTAGACTAACTTTCATAGTGAATAGTATGCCTTATGATTAAGCAAAGGTCATATTTGTCTATTATTAAAACTTTGCCTATGGGACAGATTCAATCCAAAAACTTAAGGTTATTGGTTTTGTAAAATTATATTTTTCATCTATGTTATCAATTGTTGAAATTTTCTTGCAACCACAAGAAACATAAGAAGGATTAGCTAAGGAAAAGAATTTGAATACTTAGATATAAAATAAAAAGAATCAATTATGCTCTAGTTGCAAAAGCCGAACAAGTCCATGAATTCCTTATTCTCCAATCGAAAAAGCAAACATGGGTTGAGTGGAGTTACCTGAATGTAATATGAGTAATGGAAGGAATTCTTTTGGGCACAAAACTAATCTACGTGGACGAAGTATATGTTGTGTTGGTGAGGCTATGGAAATCGGTATGTTGTACAAGTGGTACAGGTAGTACTGTGTACAAGAAATACATCTGATACCGATATGGATGCATATAGTGCATGATGATACATGGCATATATTCTTGTATGTGTGCAGTACACACTATGTGTAGGTATACATGATTGAAGAGCAAGCATTGGGGATTGCTAGGTGAGGCAACCAATCCAAAGTGCGTACAAAAGAAAGAAGCTAATAAGTGATTCAAGGATAAGTATCAATGTTTTATTCCATTTTTGTAGACATGTGATATGAGTATGATATTTGTGGATTACACGTGATCTATAATTAAGGTGTACATATGATTTTTATGGTTATGTTGAGCTAACCTGATATGATATTTTATACATGTTGATTAGTCAAATGTGCTAGTTTGGATTGTTGTGATTAATGTATGGGAACTTCATGAACCTAGTGTTTGGCGAGAACACAAAAGCATTAGAAGAACACACAGGAACAACATGCATTTCTTCCAATATAATGAACATGAGGAAGCATATTTAAATGGAAAGAAACATAACCCGTCACTACTAAAATAGTAGTACTATATATCGAGTTATGATATTAACTACGATAAACAACATTGAGTTTTTGCATCTAAAATCTCTCACAAATTGATTGAAACAAACATGTGCATATATATATATATATATATATATATAGATAGATAGATAGATAGATAGATAGATAGATAGATAGATAGATATTGAAAGGTCTCCATTAGATGGAAAAACCATGGGAGCCTGTAAATTTAGATACAACTATGAGTGAATTAGGAAATAATATTGTAAAATGTAGTAATACCGTGAGGACACTGTAAATTTAAGGGGGGTAGTATGTAACATTCATTCCTTGTATGTAAAACTTTTCTAACCTAAGCTAAGAAAAACTAGGACTAATGTGTAACAAGAAAAGTAAATACTTTATTATGAAATAAATAAAATAATTAATCACTTGGAAAAGTGAGAGATCGAGAAATGAGATTCTTGCCAAACCCCATTGGTTAATGGGAATGGATAATTCTTTCATGATAATACTTCTAGATCCAAATCTACAAGAGCTTAATGGATTTGGAGATAAATATCCATTAAGATACTTAGCTGGAGAAAGAGGCCATGTTAATAAAAAACATAAAAGCATTGTAGGAGTTAAAGGCAAGTTTTTATGAATAAAAGCCTCACGGGAGAAAAAGGCGAGATTTGATGGGAAAATCCTAGGCAAATGGATAAGAAAGATCCAGAAAAGCAGGACACCTCTAATGGAAACCATGTCATGAAAGAGGGTATTAAATACCCATTGCAGAGATCAACAGGAGGGAGTTTATACATGGCAAGAGTTTTCGGCTCGAGGCTGAACTGGTGGAAGAGAGTTCTAGATTAGGTGGAGGTGCTCGGTTTTTCCCAAGTGGTATCATTTTAAATAATCTGGTCGCATGGGATGTTTAAATGTTTACTCTTATTCTATATTGTAAATTCTGAAGCATATAAGAGAAATTGCTTAGGTTGTTTTTACATATCAATTGATTGAATAATGTACATATGATTGCTATGAATAAGTAGATTTTCTTATGTTAGCTATGGGCATTATTTTATTATATATGAGCATATGTGATAGAAACTGCATACAATTTCAATTCCACTTAAGGTTATTAAAGAAACATAATATGTTGATCTTACGCAATATTGGTGTTATCTTGTCTTTTGTTTGAGATAGTCAATAATCGCACTTGAGTCAACTATATAAATTGGGTAACTATGGTTAATTCTCAACTGTATAAGATATGGTGCAGGTTATATATGTTATGAATTATGAATCCCTAAGATAAACATGCTAACATTACATGCGACTGTGGCAGTATGATTGTGATTGCATTATGGGGAATACTAGCTTTAAAATAATTATGTTGAAGTTTCATTTATGCTGATATTGAGGTAAAAAAGGAGGTATTTCTTTAAGCATAATGTTGACCTTGGATGATCATTCGTTTGAGTTATAATACGTGTATAATGGTTGAATTGGACGCTTTTATTAAGGTTCTATTTATTGAACCTAAGAGTCCACATCATGAATCCAGTAAAGCCTCGGAGGAGTTGTAGTATGGTACTCAAGGGGTATGGCTCCTCTCTTTGATGTTGTCATAATTTGAAGAATATGGGTATTGGGTATTATAAGTATTTGTATGTATTACTTGTGACGATTGATTAAATCTTAACCTTAACTCAAGCAAAATTTAGGAAATGGGAACCTAGTAGGTAATTCAAACATTAGGCTTAGGGGGTATGTTACATCGTCATATAACCTAAACAATGGATTTTTGAATTCCCAAGGCTTTGAAGTGAACCTCAAGATAGTTTGGTTATTTCCAAAATCATTGATAGAGGGCTAAAGCCTCTTTTTTCAAACTCTATTTCAAATGAACAATTTGGTTTACTTAAAGGCAGATAGATCTATGAGGCTATAGGGGTTATAGGAGTGGATCAAGAAGGGCCTCATAGTATAAAATCCCTCATATTAAATGGAGTTGTCATCAAAAAAAATTTCTCTAAGGCCTATGATCATGTTACATGGATGTCCATCAAAATTCTCTTGATTCATTTGGACTTTGGGATTGACTTCGTGAATTTGGTGATGGGGTGTATTTAATATACATCCTTTGTTTTTCTAATAAATGGGTCCCATTTAAATTTTTTACTAGTAGTGGATGGACTCATTTGCCTTGTGGCTAAAGCTAAGTGTAGAGGAAAATTTCACGGTGTTGTTATTGTAAATATCCATAAATTACACATTTACATTTTTTCATGTTATACTAATTTTTTGTAATGGCAACTGTAGTTATGTAGCTAAGTTATCAAAT
>APFE030646502.1:0-13710 GCA_000404065.3 Pinus taeda
AGGAGTTGCTTGATAAGAAATATATTTGTCCTAGTGTGTCTCCTTGGAGAACTCTCACATTATTTGTTAAAAAGAAAGATGGAACCTTGCGAATGTGCATGGATTACCGCTAGTTAAACAAGCAGACTATTAAAAAAAATACCCCCTTCCCCATATAGATGAGTTTTTCGACCAATTGAAGGGCACAACCATCTTCTCAAAGATTGATCTTTGTTCTGGGTATCATCAGATCATAATCAAGTAGGAATATGTTGTAAAAACTACTTTTAGGACATGTTATGGTCATTATGAGTTTGTGGTTTTACCTTTTAGGCTAACTAATGCCCCAATTACATTCATGTGTCTTATGAATAGAATTTTCCATTAGCTTTTAGATAAATTTGTATTAATCTTCATCAATGACATTCTGATCTACTCTCAGACTACGAAGAAGCATAAGGAACATCTCTACATTGTATTACAAGTCCTAAGACATCATCAAATGTATGCTATTTACAGGAAATGTGACTTCTCTAAAGAGTAGATCCAATACTTGGGGCACATTATCACCAATGATGGCAATGCAGTTGATTCGAAAATGATAAGACCCATTATGGAGTGGCCAATGCCAAAGAATTTGGCCGCATAAGATCATTTATGGGCCTGGATGGTTACTACCAAAGGTTTGTGGACATATTCTTTGAATTCGCATATCTTATTACTTCCTTACAAAAGAAAGGAAGAACTTCAAGTGGACCCCTGATTGTCAAAAGAGTTTTGATCAACTCAAACATCTACTTACCACAACACCCATTCTGAGCATCATTGATCCGAACAAGGAATATGTGGTTTGTACGGATGCTAGTAAGGAGGGAGTGGGTGGCGTACTTATGCAAGAAGGCAGGGTGGTGGCTTATGAATCTAGAAAACTAAAGGAATATGAATAAAAATATTGACCATATGATCTAGAATTGAAAACAGTCATCCACACCATAAAAATGTAGCACCATTATCTTTTAGGTAAGAAATTTTTATTAATTAATGACCATCATAGTCTGATTAATTATTTCAGCAACCAACTTTAAACGCTAGGAATTCTCATTGGGCAGATTTCCTAAGTGAATTCGATCTCGAAATCAAACACATAAAAGGGAAGGAAAATCGAGTGGTAGATGCTTTAAGTCGAAAGGTAAGTTGTTTATATGAAATTTCTTTTAGTGAATCACAAACACCTTTTTTTGGGTAGATTCAAGAATCAGCCATGTTGGACTCTACATATAGACAGCTATGGCAGGAAGCAAAAATTTCTAACAGTGATGTACAACAACTGAGTTATGAAATAAATGCAGAAAATTTATTTCTTTATAGGAAAATAATTTATGTTCCCAACGAGCAGCATCTCAAAAATTTAATTTTGGATGAATACTATAAGATTCCTTCTGTAGGTCATCTTGGATACCAAAAGATGATTTCTTCCCTGTGGAAGGAATTCTACTGATGTGGCATGAAGAAGGAAGTGGCAAAAAATTTAGCAAGATTCTTGGAATGCCAGCAAGTTAAAGCTGAGCATCAACACCCAGCAGGGTTACTCCATCCTCTACCTATTCCAAAATGGAAATGGGAGACCATATCTATAGATTTTATTACCAAGCTGCCTAAATCAAGGAAGAAAAATGATTCCATCATGGTGGTGGTGGACAAGCTGAGAAAATATTCTCATTTCATACCTGTTCAATCAATTTATAAGGTAGTCCAAATCGCTAATACTTTTATGCAGAACATATTTACACTGCACAAAATCCCTAACATGATTATTTATGTCCGAGATGTAAACTTTACATTAGCCTTCTGGAAATCCATCTTTGAGGGATTATCCACACAACTGCACTTCAGTATAGCTTACCATCTACAAACGGATTGAAAAACTAAAAGGGTAAGCCAAGTGGTCGAAGACATGTTGCGAATGTATGTAATGAAGCAGCCCACAAAATGGGAAGATTATTTACACCTGGTAGAGTTCACATATAACAACGAGTACCATGCATCTCTTCACATGAGCCCCTTTGAAGTTTTATATGGTCATAAATGTAGAACACCCTTAAGTTGGAAGGACCAAAGGACAAACTGTTATTAGGGCCAAACATGTTGGAGAAAATGGAGGAAATGGTGAAAAAGGTTCGGATTAATTTAAAGGCTTCTTAGGACTAGCAAAAGAACATTGTTGATCGGAAGAGGAGTTTCCTAGAATTCTGGGTAGGAGATCATGTCTACATTTGAGTGCAAGCCAAGAAGAGCACCTTACAATGGGTCGGTTGTTCCAAACGAGCACCCCGATATTGTGGGTCTTTTCAAATCTTGGCTCGAATAGGATTGGTGGCTTATCCACTTGCCTTACCTAGTCATATTCGTGTATACATGTCTCTCTACTTAAGGAATATGTATATGACACTAAATAGATAATTCAATGGCAAGATATCCAGGTTGAAACGAAAGGAAAATTCTTGTTCGAGCCTCTTGTTATAGTAGATTGGAGAAAAGTAACATTGCAAAAACGAGTTATCACCCATGCTAAAGTGTAGTGGCAGCACTTTAGGCCAGAAGAGGCTACCTAGGAAGATGAATATGTCATGAAAGAGAACTTTTTGGGTTTATTTAGAGGAGGAGAACATTGGGATGATGTTCCATTTTAGGGGGGGAAGATGTAATATCCCCATTAATGTAAATACTTTAATTTTAATACAACAAAACAAACTATTATGATTTGTTTGAATTATAAACTATTTTTGGAATTTTAGTTTTTAAAGGATAATATTTTATAGTTATGGGTAAATACTATTCTTTTTCTTACTAGGTAATTTGTTATGGAAGCATTTATCTATTTCAAAACTAAATCCTAGAGTATAATACGTGATCAATTAGGAACTAAGAATTTGAAAACTGTGCTAAAGGTTTAGGTAGTTTGAGAAAGCTATGTCTGGTAAGGATGAGATAGCCAGTAATAGTTTTGTGATTGGGTCTATCTTTAATAAAAAAATTCCTTTGGATTTTCAAAATTAATCTTCATTTGATTAGAACCAGCTTTTTAAAATGATGACTAAAAGCAGAGCCAAAAGCACAGAATGCGGGACAAAAGCACAACATGTAGCTTTGAGGGCACTTTTGAGGGGCTTTACTTAATCATTTTTCTGAATTGACGGTTGCTAGAAATAGCTTAGGATGTCTAATTTCCCTCTGATTCTTAAAACCTACAAAAATACTTCTCCAAGGCACATAAAAAACACTTTTCCCAAGGCTACTTCAGAAATGTAGGAAGGGGTACAACAAGGTGGCAAAAACATGTATTTTAGGTGGTTTTTGAGATTTTCCTTGCAACTTGTGAAGTGACATTCAAAACCAAGTCCATATCTAGGATGTACTACTCGATGTATATCCATCCATGCAAAAATTCATTATTTGGTGGCTCTAAGAAGAAGCACAACATGAGCTCGCTAAGCTTCTCTACATCATGAAATTGCCAAAAATTCCAAAATTGGTCAAAAACTGAAAATTTTCCAAAATTTCTCAAAATTCTCTCTAACTTATATTTTTCCCCTTGTCAATGATGATCTAGAAAATCCATTATGCATTAGCAAGAAAATCAGTATTGTCTCTCTTCCTTATCCTCATTAGGGTTTTATTTAGCTTCTTTTTCATATTCCTAACCCTAATTTTGTAAATCTGGTTCCTGTTGAGGTAGTGCCTTGTCATGTATCTCTAAACCTTGGTGTCCCTATTAGCGTTCTTTAGAAGAATATCTAGGTTCTCATTGACCTTGCCAATCCAATAATCTTTGTCCTTTTCAAGCTCATTTGCAATGGTATCCTGAATGTCTTGTTGACCTAGTGGAGGAGATGACTAACTCTCGTTTCCTTTCTGCCTCTTTAGTCCTCTTATATTTGACCTCCTTGGCTTGATCTGAAACTCTTTACCCCCGAATTGATCCACATTTTTTATAGCCTTAATTTTATCATGCAAGGCTACATCTTCATGAGGTGAGAAATGTACCTTAGAAAACTCTTTGAACACTTTTTCCTTAATTACTACTCCCATGATGATGAGTACGGTGATCACACGTCTCCTATATGACTCATTGATGATATGACCTAATGATGACACCTAATGGATATCTATGACCATGATTAAATATCTTTGAAGTCATGCAATATGCATGACAATGAAATGATGACCTTTAATGATGACCAAGACACTCGCTTAGTGACCTATCACAAGGAGTAAAGAAAAGAGCATGACATCATTTTATGACCATGAGCATGGAGGGGAGTAATAATGACCTAGAACTCACCAATGGTGAAATTTTATTTGAAAATATAACAATTTGACCTAATGATCCTATCAACCACATGGAAAGAGTAGATTTGATCACTGGTGACGATCAACTCCAACTGGGGACGGAAGCTCCTTTAGGAAGTGTCAAGAACACTGTAGACTAGGTAGCCTCATGCATTGGGTGATGAAGTTAAAATAAAGTAATTGAAACTCAAAATATTGACTAACTAAACTTAAGAAAAACTGAAATTGAGTTGAATTGATTGAAAAAAATTGACTACTAATTGAACTTACTTACACATGGAAACAGACTCTTGATACTACAACCCTACACCTCACATACATATAAAATAACATGGGTGACTAGAGTCTCAAAGGGGAACATTTTGATACTCCAAATTGAGAGATAATAAGCTTTCAATGATCCAAAAATACTTTTCTCAATGCTATAATTAGAGTTGAGACAACGATGAGTATAAAATTATGTTATTGAATATGGGCATCTAAACATTTTATTTATAGTTCTCTTAGACACACAAACATATCAAAGCAAACATCAAATGAATTACACATCATGCAATATAAAGATGATATAAAATTAAGGTTGAAATTGAAGTATTTAATTTATGATTGGCATTAACTACTTTTAGATTTGTTAATGTAATTATTACTATATTATTTTTAAATATAATGTTCTATAACAATATCTTCATTATTCTAAATTATAATGCACAATAAATACATTTTTATTAACTAGAAATAATATTACATTAAACATCTTTTCTAGTTTTCTTCAATTTTAATTTTTAATAATACAAATTTTCTCTATTCTTAATATTTCTTTTCTTTTAGCTTTTAATATGTTTTGATGATGGACAGAACCTAAAAATTTTCAGACATTATACCTAGTATTTAAAAAAAATTAACAATATGATCTTCTACTATGAATATTTGAATACACATATTTTCTTTTAATTAAATTATTTTGATAAGATAAATATAAATATAAACTTCAAAGTATAATAAGCCATTTATAATTGAATCATCGTTCTATGCCAATATTGAAGTGAATGATATTTTACGATAATATAAAAAAATAAATCAAAATTTTATTTCAAACAAATCACTTACCGTTTATATTTAATAACTTGTAATTATTGGTTAAAGAACAACTTCAATCATCTGTTAAACAAGATATTCCTATAGAGTAAAATACACCTTTATAAATTTGAATCACATTTAAAAATTTTCTTCCAAATAATTCAAATAAAATTTGAGTTACCCTATTTAAATAAAAACTGATATTTCGTTTTTAATAAAATCATGTTATTCATCCTCAGCTAATTATTCAAAACACATTCAAATAATATTAAAATTTGAATTACCATAAACAAATCAAAACCTATATTTATCTCTAATAAATTAAAATCATTTACTAAAAAGAAACTATTCTTAACATGTAAAATACATCTCTACAAGTTGGAAACATATTCAAAATTATAATTACCCAGTAATTCAAGACCTATTAATATAATATAAAAATATTATTACCGTGCCATGTTATAATGATGATCAAAAACCCATTTTAAATATAGAATTACTTATTTACCAGTTATAAAACAACTGCATTAAACTCACGTACAGTTCATACAATTTTTTTGAGATAATTACATAGCTGATTATCCTGGAACTTTGTTCTGATATAGATGTAGATGTTTATAATAATGAGTGAATATTAATTTTTTTTTGCATTCAAATTTATTTCATCCATGAAAATAAGATGTTTTCAGATATTCACCAGTTACGTGAAAGGCGACAATAAAACTCATTAGAGCTGAAGATCATAAAGAAAAGCAAATTAAATTGACAAAACAGTTGAGAAAAACTAATGGACCCATGAGTCGTCGAAGTTCTGTAAAATTGATTAATAATAAAAACTAAACTTCGTTATTTCCAACAAAAAAATCTATGTAAGTAGAAAGGCATGCATTCCATGGTCTCTGATTTCTGCAAAATGTGGCCATCAGTCGAACAGTTTTGCGAGCGCTCAAATACGAGGCGGTTGGTAGTATCATGGGTTAAAGATTTTGTTGCCGCATCCGCATTTCCACAACACGGGATAGTAATCCTCTACACGTTTTGGAATGCACTGCAGTTTTGGAGTGACGGCGCACTGCACAGGCTTACAAGGGTTGCACCCCTCGCATTTAGCAACGCATGATGGCGGCGCGGAGCCAGTATGCACCCCTCGCAATGCAACCTCGCTTCTAACCTCTCCCATCACCTGTAAAATCCGTTTTAATCATTCAATCGTACACCAATCCAATCCAATACACATTTACATAACAGATTGTCTATCTCATATCAAAGATTTCAGAAAGGAAAGATTAGAAGGAAAGCAGCGCCACGACGTTCCGACGAAGACGTGGTTTGTTTATCACTAATTTCTCTCCCAGAGATCTCTGCATTATCGAAAGGGTTACTGTATAATATTGGTGTTTTTGCAGGCATGCGAGAAAACATTTTATGCAAAATAAATTGAAAACTCAATGAATGTTTTATGTAAAGTACTCACCCCTAAAGCTCAATAATATTAAAACAGAAAGGAGGATCTTCATCCTGGCATAACGTGAAAATCCAGCTTCCATTACCGCGTGTCTTTCTATATCTCAGCACAAACCTCTTTGAATAACGTACTCCCTGACAAAGAATGAAGAACGCACTCCTTTAACGAAGATTGAAGAGAAATTGTGGAGCAGAATGTACTCTCTACTCTCTGACAAAGATTGAAGAGAAATTGTGAAACAGATGGCTCTTACAAATATTTAAAATAGTTAAATAAATTATATAGAAAACATCACAGAAAATATCTGGAGTGAAAGTCAACTAAACTGAAGTAAATCTAAATTAACTATAACACCTAACACACAACAGATACACCTAGAAATAAATACGATGACACCTAACAAAATCTGAGATTAGTATCTCAACACCCTCAGCAGAAATCTATTTGAACAAGGTATTCTCCCAGCAAATTCTCTTTGTATAATGTATGCAGAAATCTATTTGAACAAGGTATTCTCCCAGCAAATCCTCTTTTTATAATGTATGCAGAAGTCTATTTGAACAAGGTTTTCTTGCAGCAAAACCTCTGTATATGCAGAAGTTTATTTGAACAAGATCTCTTTGTATAATGTATGCAGAAGTCTATTTGAACAAGATATTCTCCCAGCAAAATCTCTTTTTGTCCGAATATTGTATATATTCGATCTAAAGAGCTACGATGCTAATAATAAAAGGAAAAAGAAAATTATTAAAATTACGCATAAATCATACAAGCAAATCCTATTAAAGAATCTGAAGAGCTACGATGCTACGATAAATAACGCATAACTCATAAGAACAAAAATAACGCTACGATCCAAATCGAACGATGATAATAAGCATAAGAACAAAAATAACGCATAAAGCATATAAGCAAGTGATAGTGAACCTTTAGAGCTACGATCCAAGCCGAAAGGAAAATAAAGCAAAAATTAAATAACTGGAAACGAAAAACGACATAGGAACCTATAACACAAATTACTAATTATAATTTTTATTATTTTGGGAAAAATATTATTAACATTTTCAGGATAATTTATTATAATTTAAATGAGAAAAAAAACATATAAATAGATAAGTGCATTTTTGGCGGGGCAAAAAAAGAAATTTAACTAATCTGGCAGAAACACTGTTTAAATCATGTTTTTGAAGTTTACAATAGATTCAACAACATCACAAACTTCTTAGGCACCCAAAATCTTGAAGTTTAACTTTAGTCTAGATTTAAGAAAATTCCTCGCTGAATTTATCAAAATATTGCGGGAATTTTCATGATTTTCAGTGAAAAATAATAATAATTTAGTAACATGCTGGAAAAAATTTATTAATATTTCTAGGTCTTTCTTGCCTCTACCTTTTTAGGTTAATGTAAATTAAGAGCTATGCAAATAGAAAGAGAAATAAAACTTAAAACAAGTAACAGAAAAAAGAAAAAGAAAAATACCATATAAACATATAACCCAAATCTTAATGAAAATTTACAATCATTTTAGAAAAGAGGTAGTAATATTTGTAAATTTTTCTTGTCTTTTATCTTTTAGGATAAAGATAAATTAAATTTTCTTCATAGGGTATAAAATTATTATAATAAAATATTCATTCAATATATAAAGAAAATAATTATTAAAAAATAGTCCTGTCGTGTTACTAGGTAGAAAGAATAATACTTCTTAATTGAACTATCATTATTAATATATATCTTAATCATTTTTTCAATAAAAAATGACTATGAAGAACATTGAATCCACACTTCATCCATACATCAAAAAAACACTTCATCCATACATAAAAAATATTTGTACCAATTACTTCTTTAGTTAAAACATTTGCATAGTTATCCAAACCCTTAAACTTGGCTTCTAATTGCTTCACAAAACTCCACTAGTTTGACTTGGAATTTGAAATTCTTTTTCAAAGAAATTGCATATCAAATATGCCTGAGTCTCTCTTCAAATTGAATATCTATGTACACTTTATAGAACCAAACCACTTCATTGGATGCTTTAAAAGTCACATCTTCATAGTCTATATATAAAAACCACATCTTTAAAACTCTCTCTATATAATTCTTTTATTAATATTTTCTGACATGTCATATCTCTTTCTATGTTGTAATGCCCCAGGATAAATGTAAATATTTGACTTTAATTTGGTAAAAGACAAACTAAATACGATATTATCTGTTTGAAATTCAATAATATTATTTTTTAAAAAGATAAGAAATATTTTGTTTTAAGAGATGGCAACTTCTCAAGGAGGAAGTTGGGGGAAAAAGACAATTGTGGTGATTAGAACCCTAACTACCTTCCTTAACTGGAAGGGCTTCCAGAGGAAAAGAGGAAAAGGGGGGAAAAATTTGTGCTGGAGAAGCAGGCAAAAAAAAATGGCTAAGTCTCATCCTTGTTTTAAACTAAGCTCATATGCTCATTTTGATCCTTCACCTTTTCAACCCTACACCAACATGAAAACTATGCTCATTTTGATCCTTCACCTTTTCAACCCTACACCAACATGAAGACTAAAAAAAATCACTGAATATAACTACCTTCCTATTATATCTCTGTAACATATCTTTTGAAACCCTAACCTAGTTTCCTAGACTTATTGACCTTGCTCCAGCAAACCCTAAATTCAAACCTACTAAGATTTGAATATTGATCCTAAGATCTATTTTACTTCCAAGTCATTTTATTGTTTGTGAGATTCTTGAGGGAGCCCTCTTTGATTTGGTATGGCTAGCTACCAAATTTAAATATTTGTTTGAGGTTACCTTCGTTAGTATCCTTTCTCAGCCTTGGGATACTGGGGAGTGCTAACAAAATCTATTCCAAAATAAAAATTACAATATATTGTTATTCTATTAGCATATATTTCAGCCTAAATATGAAGATAGGATAAACCCATTATCATAGGTGTCAGATGAAGATTTTGAAAGGTAGAAGATGAAAACAAACTTCTTCCTCAATTTTACCCAAAGGAAAAGTGATTATATAGCTTGAGCATGATAAAATAGGTCAAAGATTGAATTTGGGGAGGACATTTCTTTAGCGAAAAATGCTTAAGATGTATGTGTAAGGGTGCTCTAGGTTTAGATATTGTGTTTTTTCTTCCCACGGTAATAATCTACGAAATGTCAATATTCCCTTAGTATCTAAAGTGAGGATATTACAGAAGATGAATTTATGCTTTCTGGAAACATTTATGAGGGTTTCTTGAAGGAAGGAATATTATTTCATTGAAATGCTTTTTAGAAATGAAGCATAATGAAGAAGGTTACATTCAGAAATACATAGCTCATTTGGTACCAAAGTGATACTCTAAAGTGGATAGGGATATTGTTTATTAACAGTCTATCTCTTCGACAACCAACATGACCTCTATTAGGCTGATGGTAACACAAATGGTAGCTTATGATTTCAACGTTAAGAAAATAAATGGGGAGATGGCATGTATTTATGGTGGATTGGGATATTGTTTATTAAAATTCCATCTCTTCGACAACCAAAATGATCTTTATTAGGATGATGTTAACACAAATGGTGGCTTATGATTTGGAAGTTAAGAAAATAAATGGGGAGATGGCATGTATTTCTGGTGAGGTCAATGAAAGAATCATCATAAACCAACAATAAGGATTTTTAGTAAAATGGAAAGAGGACATTTTACAATGGCTAAAGAGATCATTGCATGGATTGAAATGGTCCCTACAATAATGTTAGTAGTGATTTGATAAAGATGTGACAGTGTTTCCATAAGAAGTTATATGGAGCATTGAATTTACATCCACAAATAAGGTGATCACCTCCTTATTTTTGTCTTCTATATTCTTAACATTGTTTGGATTAGTGATGACAAACAACTAATTAAGGAGACCAAGTCCCACATGAGTTTCAAAGGAGGAATTTAAATGAGTTGCATTATTTCTTAGGAATTTCTGTAAAGAGAGGTTACTAAAGTAGAATATTTCTCGTCATAATATGTTAAAAACATACTTGATTTACTTTAATATGGAGAAATTGTAATCTAGTTTTCACTCCATTAAGTCTATTGGAAATTTGATTTTTGAAACAAAATTGGAAATTTGATTTTTGAAACAAAATGAAAAGGAGACGGCCTGCTTTATGCAATGGTGCATAGGAGATGAAACATGTAATGCATTAACAACTATAATCTTTTCTATGAGTAAGATGGAAAGATTTATATGTGTGTCTCTCTAGAATTTTTCATTTCATGTTGACCTGTTAGAGAATGAAAACAATGGGATCTTTTATTAATACATATTTATTCATCTAAGTGAAAATATTGTCATGAGTTCGAGAAGTAAAGGTTAACAAATAATCTTTAAATCGAAGTATTGAAATAGAAGATATTGTAATGTTAAACCATCCAATGAATTGGTTTTTTTGTAGCAAGTGTAAAAAGATATTTGATCTAGACAAATGCATGTATATATGATATGCAATTTCTTTAAAAAAAAAATCACATCCCATTTTAGACTAGTGGAGTTTTGCGAAGCAATTTTAAGGCGTTGGATAATGATTGGTGGCTCCCGCTGTTCCTTGCTACCTCTCGGAAATGACTGTGTCCTGGGCGCAATTTAATGTTGTCTTAAATGCGAGTTATGACACCTCGGTTGTGGGTTTAGGGTTTATCCCGGACTTCCCGGTCGCCACCTTGCACCTGCCGGTTGCTCTGCTTTTACTCCCAACTTACCCGCGCTTACCTGTTCATTCTCATTCGGCCGCTGTGTTGGAGAGCTCTGTCTGCGATTTTGTTTTTGATGAACCTCTGAGGTTCTTGGGCCGGTCTAACACTGGTGTCTTACCTGTATATTCTGGTACGCCGCAGCTATGGTATTTGCCCTTGAACCTATAACAACAACTATTTCTCTTAATACGATATGATAGTTGGTTTTTGTCTAGACACAGGTTTTATGTTCTAGTTTGGCGCTCTCGCTATCCGTTTAACTGGTTTGTTTCCTCTGATACAGCGCTGTTTGCACTCCAAGACTCCGCTTGGTCACCTGAGGTAAGGTTCGATTCCCTGTTATATGGTCTGGGTTTGCATTGTTTCTTTTCTAACGATCATCCGCCACTGGTCAACAGGTATGAACGCTTTCAGGTTTTCTTCGAACCCTTGTTCGGCTCACAGGTAATTCTACTCAAACCCTTGTCTGTTGTTCGTGTTTCATTTCTTCGTTTGATAGCTATTCATTTCGGGCCTTGACCCACATGTTTGTTTGTGGCAGGTATCTACCTGTGTCGACTTGGACACTAGCGGTGGTCTCTCGTTCTGTTGATTACTCGACGGCTCTGTCCACGGGTAGCATCCTTCCGTTTATAAATTATGTCTTTGTTGTCGGTTCTGTAAAATTTAATTAGTTCCGTCAATTAGGGTAGTCTGAGTCGTAGAGGTTTGCTCCTTTCTGTTCTTAGGTCGTCATATCAGTGTCACGACGAGTTGTCGGTTAGAAACCCCATTTGGGTTTTTCGTTTTCACGCCTGATGTCTGCTCTAAGATTTCGACTGTTGTCGTCGATGTAATGAAGTAATTTACGGTTTTGTGTATTCGGTTGCCTCTGCAAAAAGAGTCGGTTGGCCAATTCGAACTCTCCTATTGTTGGGTGGTTCTGGGTTATTTCAAACTCTCGGTCACTTGTATTTGCCTGGTTCCGAAGTTGGGCTCGGAATTTATGTGTTAATGTAAGATTTCTTTTTCAGCAACGAATCTCTGTTTATATTGGTTATAGCTTTGTTCTTGTTCACAAACAAAACAAGTCCGTTTATATCCGGGAAAGCGTAGCTTCTGTTCTTGCATATTCAGTATTTGTCCATATATATAAATAAAATGATTTACAATGGTGATTCTTTTCTTTTTGTTATTCGCTCAGCCATAGAAATGCATTACGAGGGTTCTCAGTTTATGAAATACCTGTACATGCTTGTTTTACACCGTTTCACTCGTTCGTGTGATTTCTCTTGAAACGCTTCCCTATACCCTCCGCTTATAAACAGTCTCTTACGCTTCTCGTTGCTTCACCGTCTCTGGTCTGTGATCTTTTAATAATGCTTGATTCTCCGCTTGTATTACTGTGGCCACCACTCAGTTTACTTCTATGCTTGTTCGGCTCTGTTAGAACAAATCATTTAACATGGCAACACTACAATGCTAATAATTTATCTGACAATTAGTTTCACAGTAAGAAATAACTTAATTACGGGTCTATGTTTACAGTGATGGATACAAAATGACTTGAAGTTCTGTTTCTATTAAGATAGATGCAAATTTTGGATTGCTGTACTTTCTCTCTTTCGTCTTTTTTGGGGGAAGAACCCCTACAATGATGTCTTTACCCTCTTTAATACAATGCCTTCAACTGTTCTGGAAATAAAACTAACTTAACAGAAACAACTGCTTTTTGTCAGTTCTAAACTGATCATAACTACTGTAACTTATACAGAACTTAATTTATTATTTTACCCTGTTATTAGTTTGTTAAATAATTGCAACAGTATTCCTCTACAACCCCTAAATTCTCTTAACAGATAAAACAAAACTAAGTAAAAGTAAAATGAAATGACCGACAAGCCCAACACCTGCCTAGTCAAAATGAACGACAATTTTGTTCCTGAATTCTTCATGAGACTGTCAGCCTCTTAAGTCTCCTCAGAGCTGGATGCTCCTGCATCAGGCTCCCGGGGTGACAAAAAGTCATGGCTCCGTTCCATGAGGTCTTGAACAGAGTAGCCTGCCTTCTGGATTTGTGTCTCCGTCAACCATGAACTGTCCTCTACTGGACGG